>VWZW01001228.1:318188-451906 GCA_013397115.1 Edolisoma coerulescens
CGCGGCCTCCGCTGGTGCTCGGGCCGGTTCTCTCTCCCGTCCTGCAGAGCCTGCCCCGCTCCGAGTCCGGACCGCTGCCTGGTGCCGTGTGCTTGCTCCGCTCCTAATGCATTTGAAAGGCTTTTTTAAAAGCCTTGCGTCAATGTGAACTAGCCCTGTGTTTAAAAGCGTTGATAAAGATCCACGCGGGGAAAGGGGAGATAACACACGTCCGAATCAGACAGCAGGGAAAATATGGAGTTTTTTCCCCCTTTGCACATCAGATGAAGGGCGCTGTCAATCCGGTGTGGCCCAGGGAAAGCTCTCCAGCCTCTTGTAGACAGCAGCAGCTACCGCAGGCAGCGGCCACCGAGAGAGCGCCCAGTGCCGGCTCTGCCCCTCGGGCAAGCGGGACCTCTGCCTCCTGCTCTGCGTGTTCCTGTTCCACGCGCTCCATCCGCCCCGTTCGTACTGCTGCTGCTCGAAAGAGCCCTTCGCTTCTCTCCCCAGACCCTCTCGGTGTGAGCAGGAGGGACGGGGCTTCCCTCACAGCACCGTGTTGTTGCTGCCCCTCAGGAGGGCACAGCTGTGTGCCAGGTAAGCACCCGACACACCCACACCTACAAACACTGGTGTTTCCTGCGAGGCCTCGAAGTGGCCACATTTTCACGTGGCGGTGACTGTGACTCACTGGTGCTGGACAAGGAACCAAACCCACCTACATCCCCTCCAATTCCCCGCTTTCTGACCTTCACAGAGAGATCCCCCAAAACAGGCTCACCTTCCTCCGGGACACCTGCGATTCTCCAACAACTCCCACCTAGTCTCTGCCCCATCTCCAGTCCCATCTGCTGGGATTTAGGGAATACAAGTAGCTTCTAACAGGAGTGACAAATGTGGGGTTCTCTAGCTTCCCTATGGGACAAAGTGTCCCAAATTTCTGGCGCTGCGTTTTGAGAAGGCTCTTGTGCATTGACCGGGATGATGATTCTGCAGCACTTGGGGCGCCAGGGGTTTGAACCTGGCGATTCCTCAGCCCGAGCCTGGGTCTGCCCAAATCTCTGAGGTTGCGAGGCCATCTAGTGATCTGCAAGCTTGTTACAATTAGAATGTGCTCTCCAGGGTGGGAAAACTGCTTGTAAACCAGGATCTCTTCTTTAAATGCGGGTGATCCGCAGTCTCCCGAGAGAAGGTGACCCCTCCATGCTGGGCTGCAGAGTGACCAGGACCCAGACAGAAGCTGGTGTCCTCCTGCCACGTGAAGGAGCCTGAAATCCACAGTCATGTTAGACTACAGGGATACTTGCATGCCTTTTACTCTTCTGAAACAGGACCCACACTCAGTGCTTTTAGAAATGATCCCTCAAATTGTGTAAAGGTGGACCTTTGTGGTTTAAGCTCAAGGAAGGACGTTATTTCTTGGAGCCCTTAGGGGAACTGTGAAGCTTCAAAGGTCTTTCAGCAGCTCTTGCTGGTCCTCTCCAAGAAGGGAGACATTGAAAACATTCGGAACACCAAAAATTGTGAATAAAACAAGCAATTTTTTGTGAAATATAAATTGTGAATAAAATATGGGGGTTTGTACCCTCTACATACTAACCACCATGCTAGGAATAAAGAACTCAGTAATGTAACGGGGAAAACATTATCAACATCAGCTCAGGATGCCATGTAAGATGAGGCACCAGGATGCTGACAGGTGGTGATACAGCTCTACCTTGCACATTTTATTTTATGCCTGACATGGTTCTCAGGGAAGTTTTTACACTTGGATCTCCAGCCTCTTTGATTGATATTTTAACAAGTATCTTCTCAGATCTAGCTTTTCTCAACTTCTGATATATGATTTAACTCAGTAGCTCTGTGAACCTCAGTGAAGTCACTGCTGTCTAACACAGACCAACATCCCACTTTAAAAGGCAGTTAAAAAGGGTAGAATCATAAAATCACAGAGTGGCTTGTGTTGGAAGGGACCTTAAAGATCATCTAGTTCCAGCCTCTCAAAGAAGTTGTCTGGCTGCTCCCAGCTGAGAGATTTCTTAGGTGAAAAAGGAGGGGTAAAGACTTTGCTTCCCAGTAACAGTGGCAGGGATGTAAAAACCAGAATTTTTTCTCATTTAACTACGAATAATTAGCTGTGATTGTACAGATTCCTAGCATGACATAAGAAAGCCCCGATACCAGTGATAGCTGTCATGTGTCTTGTGAGAGTCTAGGTGAACCACTTAGCCTTTCAGGACAAGCTTTGTGATGATTATTTCGGGAAAGTAGCAAAGCCTGTTGTCCGTAGAGTAAAAGAGTTTAATTTCCAAAGGCTGTTTGCTTTAGATGGTGATATCTTAAGAATTTCTGCTACAGTTTCTGGTATCCTGTGCAAATTACCAGAAGTGTGCTGGAATTTGCTCTGAGGACAAGGACGTCTTTGATCACCATGTAACATCGATTCAGTGTATCATGGAGGAGTGCAACACTTGCAAAATGCAGTTGTAGAGTAGCACACCAGGGACTCCCGAGTGTCCAAGGGAACTAGGGGATTACTGGCTGATGATACAACTGCCCAGGTGTCTGGGGAAATCTTGTTCGAGCCAATTAATAACAAAGAAGTAGAGCTGCCCAAGGACAGAGAGGAGGGCAAGGCAGAGAGGAGCTACCTTCACGTTAGCAAGCCCACAACTCAGGAATCTTCACAGATACAAAGGTTAAACTCAAAGGAAGGCAGGCCAGTGGTTCAGCAGCCAGGTGATCTCCCCAGGTCACTCCTCCTCTTCCAACTGGTACAGGTGACAAGGCCAGCTGCTCCGGTTTGCTTTGGTTAAAGGACCTCAGTGGAAATTCACCAAGGGGAAAATGGATGGATTCGGGATGCCGTTGATTTGTAAAAAGCATTCCAGCAACTCAGTACGAACAGTCAGGATTTTTGCGCATCAGGATGAATTTGTGGCTGCCCAGAGGCTGTGGAAGGAAGTCATTATCAGAATGTAGCTGTTGCAAGTAGCTAAGCTAAAATTGAAGCTGAGAGCTCTGGCTAGGTAAGGGAGAGGCCATTCAGTTATTCTGTCATGCCTTCAGCTACAATCCAATTTCAGAATAACAGTACATCTTTTGCAGTTGAAGAATAGACATCTTAAAGTAACAACAATCACATATTAGCTGTGATATGTCTTGAAAGCACTACATGTGCTTTTCATAGCATTACCTTTCCCCATTGCCTTGCCAGCTGCATTAGGTTAGAAGCAGGAAGGACCAGCAGCTAGCAGAGATGAAGACATCAAGTACCTTCTAGCAGTGGAGGCAAGAAGGAGAATTTGTAAGGTGCAGCTATTTGTCAGAGTGGAGGTGGGGTGATGAAGTGAGGAGAAACTGTATTAATCTGACCCTTGTGCTGCTGTAGATTCAGGTTTTCTGGCACAGAAAATCTCTCCTCTGTGAGAGCCTTGATGCTAAGAGTGAGAAGTTGAAAACTATTATCTCTGAGCTCATTCTTGATTTTGTCTTTTGTCCATGTCTGTGATTAAAGTATTCTTGGCCTTAGCTGGCTGGATTTATTCATGTGCAGTCAGACACGAGAGTATTTTTAATAGCATGAATGAAGATTGGAAAGATGCAGAGAGTCAGGTGGCTTGTGCTTCTCTTTGGTGTATTTTTGGATAGTTGTTTTTATCTTAAAACTACAGGGTTTGTATTTTCAAGCCCTGTTTTTGAACAGTTGATCTCTCCTTGAGCTAGTGGGACTTTGGCTCTCATGTATCTCTTGCAGTAACGACCCTTGGGCTCCTGAGTTTCAGGTCCCGGCAATATTTTGTGACAATCAGCTGAGTAATGGTTGTGCCTGGCATCAGAGCATTTATTTGTTTGGGGTTTTTTATTGTTGTTTTAGGTGGTTTTTGTGTGAGTGTTCCTGCAAAGCCCTGAAGGATGATGGAAACTGAGTGAATATGGGCAGCCAGGGAAAAAAGCTGCTTAGGCACCATGGAGTGTCTCTATTTGGTCTCCAGCCGACAGGTAGCTGTCTGAGTTTTCCTGAATGACACAAAGACATTCTACATGACCTCATCCCTCCTGACTTCCTGGGACAGTAAAACCCATCCCATCTGCCTTTCCTGTGGCCTTGTCCCACATTCCCTCCATGTGTGATGTATGAAGGGTGATATGCAAACCTCACGATTTCAGTGTATTTATTAGTCCTTGGCTTTTCCCAGACAGGCAGAAACAGTGTCAAAGACCAGAGCTAAGCCAGCACTTAGTCTGGAGCATGAGATCATGACCACCAGCTGGGGCCCTAATGCAAGGGATGTTTCCCAGTCTTGGCTCTCTGTGGTGCCAGGCAGGCTGGATTCACTACTGTGTTTAAACCTCTAATTCTTCTTTGACTAATTCTTCTTCTGACTGATTTCTTCTCTTTTCTCCAGGTAGAGTAATTGCTCCAGCTTGTTCCAGAAACAAATACTGAAGCCATAGTACCTTTGGTCATCTGATTTTAAGGATCATGCTAACAGCCATTGGTGCCAAGGGATAAGGTAAGCAAATCAGGCTTTCAAGGAGCTGCATCAGTTCACAGCAGCTGGTTTGCCTTTGTAATTCAAAGATTTTGCTTTCCCCTGGTGTTCAGAGCCTGGCACCAGCAGAACTCTTCCTTTCACCTTCCACATGGTAGTCTGCCAAAAATTTGGACCTAGGGACAGGGGAAACAATGGAGATCTGAGACAGACAAATAGACAGGTGGTGCTTACTCTCTAGAGGAAGCTCTTTGCCAAGGACCTGACATAATGGGCTTCCTCTTTTGGCTGATGTTTGCTATTGTATTTTGGGAGGGTGTCAGGGTCCTCAAGCAACTGAGTTGTGAGTCAGGGTCATGCTATGTCAGGACCTGTGCTATTCATTATTTTGCATTAATATCCAGAGGATATGGAAAACAAGTGATACCACTGCAAGGAAAGGAATGGACACAAAAATCCCCTGCAACACCAGCCAGCTCCCTCGCATGATGAACAGGGTGAAACTGAAGTTTGATGTGACCAAGGACAGAAGAGCTACTGTTTATGCACATGGAGGCATGGAAAGGTCATAAGGGGTGGAAAAAACTTAGTCTTTGAAACTCCTCTCAATTTTCATTAATATCCTACAAAGCATTAGCTCCACTGGCTTTCCCATCCATACTTATGCAGCATATCCTCTAAAATGGGGTGTTTGGCATACCTCTCCTTTAGGATACAGGCAACTCTGTCACTTTTGCATCGATAGATTTCAAACACACTTGTGAATAGATGAATAGTTGGGCTCAAGGATTTCAAAGGTCTTTTCCAATCGAAACAATTCTATAGGGTTGGTTTGCAAAACAACTCAAGCTGACATTAGCCCCTATATAATGTCTTTGTGCATTTCAAGCTCCTCCAAGTTGGGAGTGTTGGCAGTACACTGCAATTCCTTTCCCTGCAGCAGAGGACACAGTGCAGTGACGCCCAAATGGCTTGTTGGGAGCAGGCTTGCTTCCAGCTGGACCTGTTACCTGCAAGGCTGGGCAGGTTGCACGGGGAGTTGCTTGGACACCTCCTTGTCACAGCTCCCAGGGCTCCTGAGAGCGAAGGGAGCCTGAGAACCCCCAGCCTCGTGCTGTGTGATCTCACATCTTGGGTTTTATCAGCTGAGGTGTCAAGCTTCAATGCAAGCAGCGGCATCGAGTGGAAGCAGCAGTGTCACTGTGACCCTAAAGCTCTGTCACTGTGGCAGCGGTGTCACTGTGACCCTCTTCAGCTGTGGCACCATGAACTGGTGCTGGAGGAGCCAGGACAGGAGCACCTGCAGGTGAAGTAATCCTCAATCTGAATAAATGGCCCAAGAATAATGAAGCATACAGGCTCTGTTATCTTCCAGACAAGAAGGTAAGCACTTCACCACTGAAATCAGCACATCTCAGCTGCCTGTGCTGAGTGTCAGAGCCTTGAAGGCACTAAAGGGTCTTACTGGCCCTGACTCTCCCCACATCCTGCCCACAGCCCAGGATCCTATTTCAGCACCTCTGGGGCTTTCAGTCTGTGCCCAAGAAATGTCACTGCAGGGCTGGTCTCTAGCTCCCCACAGTCCTGCCCAGCCCATTCGTGGACCCCCAGCAAGCCATCCCCCTGCCCCTGGCCATCCCAAGATTGTGTTTCTGGCTCCCTTCAATGTCACCCATGGGCTGACATCAGAGTTGGAGCTGCCAGACACTCTGACAGTGCCTGGCACCAAAGGTTACTGATCATCTCCTGCCTTCATCCCTGCCGGGTAGTGTTGAGGGCTAGGAAGCCAATGGCTCTGATTTAGCTGGGAAAATACTTTTTACTAGGTTTTTCCCGGTAACAGCTGAATTTTAGCCTGGAGGGAGGTACTGAGCCAGCCCATTGCCACATTAGACAGTGTCAAATGCTCCCACCCCCAAAGGATGTGCTTGATGGGAACTGCTGGAATTGCTCAGCATGGATCCGGGCTTAAATCAGTTGTGACTATTGCTTTGCAAGGAAGTCACTAAGAAACACGATCTTCAAGGAGAAGCAAACTGCTTTGATCTCTGTCCTTCTGCTTGAGCTCCTCTGTGTGAGCTCGGAGCTGATTTCCAGCAAAGCACGAGCACAGCCAGCCAGCACAGAAAAGCTGCAGTGTAGCTGCTGTCAGTAGTAACTCTCCTAAGCAGCAAGTACTGCAAGGAGATGTGCTGTTCTTGGGCATGAA
This sequence comes from Edolisoma coerulescens, assembly GCA_013397115.1. Lineage (NCBI taxonomy): Eukaryota > Metazoa > Chordata > Aves > Passeriformes > Campephagidae > Edolisoma > Edolisoma coerulescens. Next base: position 324,873 of record VWZW01001228.1, read on the forward strand.
GAATAAGTAGCAGAAAGATATGGCTGAACCTGTGGATGTAAAGGTTTAGATTTTTGCTAAAAGCACTACTAGGGAAATTGAAACAGACCCTTGATTAGTATGAACTGCTTCTAGATTCATAACATAACATCACTGCAATGATGTGAACACAGAGTACAGAGCAAAGACAGTCCTTGCTAAATGACATAACAATTCACAATGCATATTCATTGCAGGAAATACTTTTCATCCGTCCTTGATTGCATGTTGTATATTGGCTATGGATTCGATGGCTTTGGATTTCTTTACCATGCCCTTGGGCTTTCAAGTGTGCTAGGATGCATTGTAATGTAGATGCAGGGTGTCTGGCACTTCTTACTGAATGAGGCTTCAAAGGGAAGTTGGAATCAGACTCTAATTACATTTGTAATAAGGCCAAAGGCATTTTGACAAAGAGATTACCTGCTGTTCATAGACAGACTTTGTCCAGAGCCCTTGAAACCGTGGGGCTGATTCACACTTCCACCGGTACTGGCAGACATGGGACTACCTGGTTTTTGGAAACTGAGATAAAGGCAGGCAATATTTGTGACTAGGCTTTGAACACAATGCTGTTACTCAGGTAGATGTGACAGCTTGAATGCACCTTCTCTGGAAGCTTTCCCAGCGCCAGAGATCATCTAACTGGGAGCACAGACCACTGACACAGCTGTGCCTGAACCCCTGCTACTGCAGACAATATTGCTGCGGGCATGTGGTCCAAGCAGCTTGCCAGCATCTCCTCATGCCTTTCTCCTCGCCACAATATGTGCTGTTGAAGGACTAGTGCTTTAAAAAGAAGCCTACAGCCTTTTCCTCATGTGTATGATGTTGAAAGACTCTTCTATCTTCTCAGGTCTTTCCCAAGCAGACAGTTTGTAAGGTACTGGGGTCCTGGAGCACCAAAAACAGAGGAATTGGAGTTTAGAGGCAGGGAAACAAACACCTTCAGCAGAGAGCAGAAATGAATTCAAAATAAAGAATGGAGGTTTGCTGTCCTCACTGAATGCCCCCTCATCTCAGGCGTGGTGTGAAAGGCATCTGTCAGCAGCCGATGATGTTGGGACGCGTGGGCTGGAGGGACTCGGCGTCGGGGCTGCTGCCCGTGTAGAGGTGCATCTGCCTCCTGGTGCAACGCCATCGGGGCTGGCCTGGGGAACAATAGAGCTTTGTGCCTGGCAGATGTTCAGGCAGTGTTTGCTTTCTTTTCCTGAGGGCAGTTGAAACACAGGGAGCGAACTGACCTGATTTGCAAAAGGGTGTCTGGTGCTTCTGCAAGTCAGGTTACAAGCAGTTTGGCCAAGGTCATGCAGCGAGTGAGTGATGCTGTCAGAGGTAGGTGGAAATCTGTGTGAGTGCTTTAGCTTGATAGTCCCAGCACAACACCTCCATTAGTGCATGACATGCTAGTGATTTATCCAAGCAGTGTACTTTGCTGATTAGGTTTTATCTCAGCAGCAGTGGGAACAGTCTGCGTGTCTTCTACATCCAAAGAGCAGAAAGTGTACCTTACTCTAAGCAAAATATGGTCTTTGACCCCAGGGTCTTGGCACTGAACCTCACAAAAGGTAATGCTTACATATGATCCCTCTCCTGACTTCATGGAGTGAGGGACTGGAGCAAGCCCTCACCTAATGGGTTGCTTGGTAGGAGGAGGTGCATCTCACAAGCTCAGTATAGAATCACAGGCAGAAGTGGAGGAAAATGGCAGGAATCACCACAGATTTTTGCCCTACTGTGCCATTGAACACATGGAGAGGAAAGCGTGGGTTGGCGATGGACACAAACCTCCAGAAACCAGGCATGGCAACCGCAGGACTTGCCTAGGAGTTGTTTCTGAGGCGGCGTTGGAATTCTGAAGCCTGTGTGCCCTATCTGCCTGGGGGGTTGCTGTCACTTCCCTCCTCCAAGACTAAACCCTTGAGGAGGCAGATTCAGGCTGGGGGGAGGTTTGAAAGGCCAGAGAGGACGGCAGCTCTGAAGCAGAGGTGCCTCCCCAGCAGAGGGATGAGCTGCATGCTGAGAAGCCTGGCTTGCAGCATGATGATGATGTGAATGAAAATGGACAACACAGTTCCATCCCTGCCTATGTTTTGGGATCTGTTTGCTGATGGTGAACTGGATGCACTCAGGAGAGGCAGACAAGGCTGCAGATTTGTTTGTGAAGGACGCAGTGGGAACATAGAGCCAGTCCCAGGAAGGAGGGGGGAAGAAAGTGCAATAAACTATTGCATAATTTCAGTTGCCTCATGAAACCTCTCCGTCAAGGATCCTCTCAGAAAGTAGATAAGAGTGGAATGCATCTATATGTGTTTGCAATGCAAGGGCATGTGTATGATGAATGTACATAAAATTAATAAAATGCAATGGGCTACAATAGGGAATTAGAGATTTAAAACCTTCAAATTTTAAATCACCAAAGCTTCAGAGGTCCTATGGCAGAGATGCTGGAAAGTAATCATATTTTACTTTATCTGTAAGTCTGCTGTATGAATAATTATTACACAATGTGACAGAGGAAAGCCATGTGCTTTTATTCAAGTTTAATCTTTATAAATATGAGGCAGGTATAGAAGGTGAGCTACTTGCTTTAATGGTATTATAATTTGATTAGATATTAGAATATGTGGCTGCAGTATCTCCTTTATAAGCAACGGTGGATTGGGCTGGAGGAAGTGTTCTTTGCTTCATGCCTTATGATTAGTGAGCTGGTTTATTTGGATTTAGACCCTAAGGCAGCCAACACCTTTCCCGTGCTCTGAGCAGTCTTCTTGCATAAGCTCAGAGCATGAAAACTGCATTCTTTATGAACCTCTCTATAAAATCTTCTGCTGTTGTTGTTTCTCCAAATTCTGCTGTAGACTCTTCCGCATTTTGTGCCAGAGCAACTTGGATTTCAGTCTTACAGTCCATCCTTAAGCCATCCTTATCCTGTTTCTTTCAGGTGACTATTCACATCCAACTCCTCATGAAGGAGCTGACAACACTGCTCAACTGAAAGTCAGCCAAGAGCTGAAATGTTCTGAGCATTACAAACGTTTGTATTGCATCTTAGTGGTTTTCCTTCCTTCCACCCTACAGGATCTCATGACCCCCTAGATACTAGAGCAGAACAGGAGAGGCTTTCAATGGAAAATCAATGTGGCTTGGCAGCTCGTGAAAGATCTTGTAGACGGAACTGTAGAGCTGTGAGGAGGAGTGAGCAATCTATCACAGCAGCATGATTTCCAATTCATGGAAGAATGATGAAGAAAATAGAAAGTGAAGCAACAGTGTCGCAGCAAGGAGAAGGGACATAACCTTTAAATAGCACGTTTTTCCACCTCTCTGAAGCATTGGGCATTGGCTTCTTGCAGAAGTGGGACAAAGAGCTTGATGGTCTGATCTTTTATGGCAGATCCTAAGGGCAGGGGGAGCTGACACGCTTGTTAGCATTTGACCCAGTTTAAACTAACAGGTTCTGAGGAACAAAGACTCACTGAGAGGTTACTGAGAGGCAAACCTGAACGAAGCTGACATTCAGAGAAATGTTCATGGCAACTAAAGATACAAGTACCTAGGGGAAGAAGAACTCTGCCAAGCCAAAAACCTTCCTGGCTTTGTTGTACCAGTGGCAATCCAGCTGGTGAAGGGACAAAGCTGCTGCCACGGGAGAGCAGATCAAAGTGAAAGGTCCCAGGCAAATCTGGTCTATCCCAGTAAGTTTTTTGTGCTTGTCCCAGTCTGAAATGCTCAGTCCTACCTTATCCCTGTTTCTTGGAGGAAGGTGTAAGAAGTTCTGACACTGCTTTTTGCTCTGCTGCACCAGGAACAAACCTTATCTCCCTGCGGTTATTGTTAATACAATTTGAATAGAGGACACCCATCCTATTTAAATCCACTGTGGAACTTTAACACTCTTTGTTGGTGAAAGGAAAAAACACTCATAATCCCACCCAGTTATCTCTGATCATCCCAGATGTGCCTCATGGCACAATCCTATTAGACACTACTGTACAAATGTTTTTCCGTGGCATTTGGCTGATTAATGAGTATGTGCAGCACTCTGTGATGTTTTTAGGCCTCGTCTTCGTTTTTCTCTCGCTCTTGCAAGAAGCTCCACAGCACCTTCATGGACCTGCTGTGACTTCTGTAAAATTTAAGCACTCGATGTTGCAAGTAGAGCAGAAGTATTGAAAGCAGGGCAGCCTTTTTAGGGAGGCACTGGCGATCAGTGCAGGGTGGGTTTGGATGGTGAAAAGACAACCTAAATGCCTAGATTCTGCTAAAATCTCTTAAAAGTTACTGATTCCTTGGGATGAGAGCCAGGATGGAGGGGGAAAAAAACCCATGAGAGTGAAAAAGGGTTACCCAAAGGCAGCATGGAGTATCCAAAGCCAGATCAGCTTGGAGGGAAAGACTGGAACAACATAGATGGAGGGGTTTAGGTAAGAAAATCCAGGCCCAGGGACTTGGGCTTACCAGAGCCCAGGCAAGCTGGGTCTGCTGGCACTGCTTGGCAAAAGATCTGAGTGGCCTCATTGGGATGACTTTTGTGCCCAGAAGATCAGTTGTCTTAGGAGAAGAAATCACTGCCCCCACAAAATTCCCCCACAAAAAAAGTGTCTGTGGGAGCTGTACGTATAGAAGTGGGAGCTCAACCTCACAGCTAACGCAAGAAGAATGAGTTTATTAATTTTATACTTCCAATCTTATGTGTTGTGCTTTGTCCTCTTGTTTAACGCTATATGCACTACTGATTTTATTGAGATTGAGGTGTCTATGCACTGAACTTTATTCGAGCAAAAAATACTGTCCTATGCAGACAAGAGCTAAACCAAAGCAATCTAGAACGAGCTGCTACTTAAGGTGAAAAGGTCAGAACCATTGTGTTAATTTTCAGGTTATTTTAGAAGCAGTCTTAACTCATACACCTTTTAGAGACGCTGATGAAGCCTCTCTCCTGGACTTCCTGGAGACACCCCTGCCACTGGGCCTCAAAAACCAGAGATACCTACAATAAGAGCACTTGGTTTTGAATGAGAGTCAGAGGCTGATTTGTCAAGCTCTTATCATCTGACCTAAAGCTGAATAAGCAAATACATACAAGTTAATAAACAAACCAAACTAAATAAAACAACCTAGCTCTGGTGCAAAGTCGAGAAAAAGACTGGTCTCATGGAAAATTTCTCTGTGGCTCTAGCAAGGTTCAGGTTGTTACTGAGTCCTGCAACTACAAAAATTGGGGATTGTGAGAGAGGATTCATTTGGTTTTGTTTTGGTTTTTTTTTAATTTTTTCTTTTGCAATTTGGTTTGTTGGGAAGGGAGAAAATTGGTTTAGCTCTTCTCTGCTTTCACTAGAACACTACAGGAAGCTAAGAAATAAAAGGGCATAAAACTTGTTAATTTGAACGGATGAAGAGAGAGAGAGATGCTGACCTAAGTGGCTTCCAGGCCAGAACAGTTACTCCATGTGCCTCCATAAAATGACACATGCTGGATGAAATACCAGGTTCCTTGTAGGCATTTTCTTATCAAAGGCACTTGTTGAACAAGGACAAATGTAAACCATGAAAAGAAAATATGATTCACACTGCTAAGAGATAAAATAAAGGGGGTATAGGAGTCCATTGCAAGCAAGTGACAGGACTGTAATTATTATAGATGGCATGGACCAAGACTAGTAAACAGATGAAACACAAAAGGATAAAAGTGAAAATACTGAATTCTGCCAACAACCTCCTTATGATATCCAGATGTCAGAATTATCAGCATATGTGGGGATCTCATCGCTTTGGAGAAGGAAAACTAAGAACTTCAAAGAATTCCTTCTGCCCCTTTAAAAGTAGGTGCCGCTCCCGGATGGAGCTGCCAGTACTTTGGCATCGGATGATCCTAATGAGAAGGATTCTAGCAGCGGGGGTAAAATAACGCTGATTTCTTTCTGGACGCTGCAGAATGGCTAGTAAATCTTAAATAAACTAAGAACGAAGCAACGTTTTAGATTTTTACTTTGAAACGGAGTGCGGGTGGCGAAGAAATCGCTCTCCCGTAACGCCATCCATCACGGAGCGGGGATGGAGACCGCACAAAAGCCATCCGCGGCGGGTGGTGACTGGTGCTTCCACATTCGGGTGGGGAGGAGAAGCAGCCGTTTCCCCCGGCAGGATTCCCGCAGGAAGCGCTCAGCGCAGCCCGGGCGCCGGGCGGGGCTCGGCCCGTTCCGGCAGCGGGGCTCCGGGAGCTCCCTCCTGGGGCGGGGGAAGAAACATTCCCGATAGGAAGCGGCACCGTCTCCTGCTTTATTTAAATAAAGCCAGCCTCTCCTGCTCGCACGCGGGGGGCGGGGGAGCTTTAAGCTTCAATCGCGTGTCCCAAACATTGTGGATACAGCGGGTGACAAAGCCGCCCGCGGCCCTCCCGACGCGCCGGCAATGCCCGGCCAAGGCGCGGGGCGGGGGCGGCCGCCCAGGGTTTAAATGCCCCGCGGGGGCGGTCCGGCAGCGCGGCGCGTNCGGGATGAGCGGGAGCGGCAACCCCGGGCCCGGCGCGGCGCCCTGCCGCTTCGCCCACTACTTCGTGCTGTGCGGCATCGACGCGGAGAGCGGGCTGGAGCCCGACGAGCTGGCAGGTGAGCGGCGCCGCCGGGAGGCCTCGCCCGCGCCCGCACCGCGGCGGTTCGCCGGGCGTTTGGGATGCGCTGCCTCAAAATGTCTGCTCCCCCCGAGGAGGGGGCGAGGAGGGGAGGAGGAGGGGTCGCCGCGCCGGTGGGAGCCGCAGGGAGGGAGCCACTTTGAAGGATAAAGCATCCTCCGGAGAGGCTGCTGCGAGTCGCCCGCAGGCCGGGCTCCGCTGACCCGCCGCTGGCCCCGGTCCCTGAGGGTGGCGGGGACAGGCAGCCCCCGGCGGGTGGGCGCAGCGGCCCGGCCGCGGCCAGCGGGGTGCGACTGGCGGGAGAAGGGAACCCAGGGTTACGGAATGGCAGGGAGCCGAATGACCGCGCTTTCTGCCGGGGCAGATGCGTTTTCTTCAGTATCTGCACTGGAAAGGAGGGGGCGGGATCTGGGAAGAACTGAATAAATTAGTGGAATCGCATCTTTATTGTACTGGTTTATTCACATCTTATGCCTATTCAGAAAGAGTCTTCCTGCATCCTTCCTTCCCCTTCCACCCCAAAAATGTTACAGGGAAAAAAGGAACAAAACTATTGCTGTAGGATCTAAGACATTTTCTAAAATGTTTCTTTTTGGTGGGTTCATGGCTGGATATGAGCTGATTACGTTGGCGTAAGGCAGCAGTTCTTCCTCAATGTCACTTTTGTTTATGTAAAAGAAACCATTTAAGTCAGGTTTTTACATATAGAATTCAATCGACTTCAGGCTTAATAACAGGGCTTAATTGCAGGGAAGCGAAGCGTTTCCTCATGGAGTTACGAGTTTGGAAGTGTTTCAGTGCCAGTGTTTGCCCGTTCCCGTGCGTTCGCACTGCGGGCGAAGGAGCTGTGTGTGGCTGAAGTTGAAGGCAGCTGTAGCTGTCACAGTGAGCACCTCTGCCTGGCAATAGGATCCTGAGGATGGGATCCTAGTGAGGTCTCTGCAGCTATTGCATCAGGAAGTACCTCGCCTTCTGGTTGTGTAAGAGAAAGACATGATGGTCTGTATCACTGATCAATGTACACTGGTTGAAGTTCATGTTTTTGTCACCTGTAAAAGGGGTGGATGCACGTATCTTTCCAAGGAACCTTATCTTAAAGCAGAGTGACCGAGTCTCTATCCTTGGCAGTGAGCACACAATGGAGGTAGCCCTGGGATCTCCAAGTTGAAGCATTAGCCAAATGTACTTTCATCTCTTTGTTTTGTCACATGTACTAGTGACCACAGTCGTGTATTTTCAGTTTTGGTGCTTTTAGTAGAAAACTCCTGACTCGTGAGCCACCTCCCAGCTGATGGCATACAGGGTTCGATTTGTATTATATGACCTACTGGGGTTTCAGCTACCTAAACTTTGAGTCATCTACAACTCTTCTATCTGAAAAGAAACTATTTTTAAAGCTGTGTTGGCTGGTAGGCTGTGCTTTCCCTGGTGTACCCAGACTTTCCAAATTGTCTTTTGCTGATTGTTTGCACCATTTCCCAGGGAGGTGCACAGGTATGTTCCTGGGGAGCGCTGCTCAAGGACAGCCTGAGTGTGGTGGGTTTGTGCAATGTTGTGCCTCGACTACAGGGCTCATCTTCCATGGTCATTCAGTAGGTTTAGCTGAACTGCTCCAGCAACACTAAGCAGATTTCAAAGCTAAAGGAATCTCCTTCTTCATTTTTCAGTAAAAGAAAGTAATTTTGGCTCATCCAGGATATACGCATTTATAAAATGCAGTGCAGCTGTGAATAATTTCAAAGAGAAATTACCAAAAGTAGTAACTTTTGAAGCAATGTCTTTCTAACTGGTTTAAACTAGGCAAGGTCCAGCAATATAGTTTGGACATACAACCATTTTTGGTAATGCCAGTTTGGGAGGCATTCTTGATACCTTAGGAGGGTTGGGATGTGATAGAGGAAGAAGTGGAGTAACAGAAATATGATGGGACTTAATATTGCCGCTGAGCAATGTTATATTTTTAGGGACTCGTGACAGGAGCTTTCTGCTATCAGCTGGGAGCTCAGCAGTGGGAAATGCTGGGGAGGAACAGGGAGTGCTGTGAGCCACAAATATAATGCAGCCGTGGAAAAATTAACTGTGGTTTGACATGTAGCTGAGGAAACATTTCTGTTAAAGCTTGGGGAGTACTAATGCCACTGTAGGCAGGCAGTAGTGAGAACCCATCTAGAAATCTGTGTTTCAGGTTCCAAAAACCAAGCTACTAGGATTGAATTCATTGTTGAACGGGTGGGGAGAAAGAAGCTTGAGGGAACAGAAAGTCTTTTGTATCACAGGAAACCCACAAATGGCTATTCTTTCTAAAAACCTTCTTAAAACTCTTTGTAGAAATAAATGATCCTGTTCTTTCAGTATTATGTAGCTGTGATAGCTACATCTTGCTGTCCTTGTGCTTAAAGAGCTTGTTGAGGTAAGTCACAAGGCATCAATGAAAGGTTGCTGTGACTTAAGCTGCTGCACAGATCATCCCCAGTTTAGCAAAAAAAAGTAATCAAGAACGTGCTTATCTCCAAACCCGTGAATCCCTTGGCAGCCAGTGTTCACAAAGCACCTTGTTCCCCCCAGGTCTGACTGATAGAGCTGCCCTGGGGCTGGGCAGAGGAGCAGGAGAAGGGACAAGAGGAGCTCTGCTGCCGCTCTGGAGGCCCCAGGGCCTCTCCTGTGAAGAGAGAAGCAGTAGTTAGAAAATCCTCGAGGGATTTTCAGCTTTCAGATGGACTCGGTGATGATCTGCTGAGACACAGGCAGCTCACCGTGGTACATGGTGTGCTAAGGAGCTGCCTGAGTCAGCTCTGGCGTCATCTGGAGCTCCCTGACCTATGCCCTGCCTTCACTGGGGACAGCCCGGGACACTCCTCTGTGTGGAGGCTTTCCTTGCCCATGGCTTCAGCCCAAAATCTCTTTCCATAAAAACTCTCTTTAATTAAAAACAAAAAAAGGCACCAAAAAATCCTCATCTACTGCATCAGGCATGAAGTGAAATGTTTCAGTGTTACTTTGAAAGCAGGGCAAAGAACTGCCTTTCTAATTCTTCTTGTAGTGTTGATAGGTCTGTTCAGAAAATGAAATAAAATCAGCATTTATAGTTGTATAACATTTTGACATGCTTTTAGGGAAGAATATTTTGTTTTATAGTTCTTCTTCCACTGGATGGATGCTCAGGGCTTAAAATAAGTTTGGTAGATGAGAATTTTCCACCAAGCCAATGGTTCATTTTGCTTAGTTTTTTTTTCTTTTGCATGTATGATATTTTCTGGTACAGATTTTGGTTTTTTTTGTAGTTACTTGCTCCACAGCTGGCTTTTCAGATGGCTGATTTGGGGTTTTTAAGTGAACTAATTTTGAACAGTTAAAAGCTGTTTACCTATTGCTCAACTTGGTAGTATATCCAGGCACAAAACAAAATTGCGTATAGATTATGATGTTGTCAAAACACTTGTGGCCCTTATCACAAAGCTCTCACAAGGATGGAGGGAAAAAAACCCCCTTTTTTTTTTTTCCAGGGACTCTTTTCCAGGCTCTTTCCAGGGACTTGAGGGAGGAAAGGAAGCTATCTAAGGATTTCATGGCATTTAATAGTTGGAGAGGTCATAAAAGAAAACCGGGGTATTTGATGTGAAATGTCTTGAAAAGCATGAAAATTTCAGAATTGGTTTCAGTGCCCTGTTGAACTCTCCTAAAGTAGGGTGAAGGGAGCTTTTCTGTCGTGTTTAGGGCTGATGGAAAATAAGTTTCAGGTCACTTTCCTCTTCATGCCTGCCTCTTTCGGGTAAAGCCATTTTGAGACTATCAGCCTTGGAATTGCATGTGTGCTTAAATGAATTTGTTACAGTAAATGTTAAACATTGCATTTAACAGCCCTAATTGTTCATTAAATTGTTTCTATCATATGTTTTGTCATACTATATGGACTTCATGTTCATATGTGGTATGAACTATATGTGCAGGGCATGTAGGTTTTCTGGCTGTAGCAGCTTTTGCCATTTGCTTGGGAGCATGTTAAAATTTGTAGGATCTTGTTTGAGCATCACAAACTACAGTTTAGAAAAATCCGGAATACATATTACTCAATTTAAAAGAAAATGAAATATATTTTATTGGGGAAGTAATTTAGTGCTCTGGAGGAAAGTAGGGAGAGAATTAGGGATGAGTGCTTTGTTCTGAATTGGAAGGACTGGTCTCCATGGAGGGTGCAGTTTGGAGGAAGAGAAGGTACAGTAAACCAGCCTGGGAACTGGGGCTTGAAGGACCGTGTTGGATGGTGCCTTCTCTGTCTTAAAACGTGAATATTGGTGTTGTGGTAGCCTGCTTGCTGTGTGAAAAGATTGATAGGATTTTTATAGGGTTTTTTCCACACATGAACAATAAATATTACCTCAAGACCGTGCTTATGATAAGGAGACATTCTAGTTATGGTGTCTTGTCTAGCAAACATATTTTACACTGTCTAGTTTTGGCCATTGTGTAAAGATTCAATGTCTTGCTGTTCCATTCAGTGTATACTTGAAAACTGTAGAGAGCTTCATTACTTTACTTTTAAGATCAAATCCTTTATTTTAATGGCCAGCAAAGCAGAGAGTGGATGGTGGTCATGCTCACAGAAAATGCTGAATGGGGAAAATGCACATTTCTTCTACCTCATGCTGTTTCCTGACAAATATCCCGATATTGGTAATTAATTTCCCTTCAATGAAATGTTGAAATCCAAACAGGGCATGCTGCAGTCTGGCTAGCTGTGCTTCTTATCTAGTAGGCTCTTATTTTTAGAAAGCTGAAAGACTTTGTCGTCCTTGTGTGTGCTTGGCACCTGCGCGCTCACGCCTTGCAGAGCCGCCCCACCGCCTGCGCCGTTCTCCTTCGCGCTTCCTCCTTGCCAAGTCTGTGCGCAAATAGCGCTGCCAGGAAACTTGGTGGCATTACTACAACGATACAACTTCTTGTGTGCAGGGCTTTTCTGAAAATAGGCAACTAGATTTTTTCCTGGTTTGCTGGAAATAGACGGAGAAGTTTCCCTTTGCTGAGGAATATCTGAACAGCTGCGATTCCTGTTCATGACTTACTCAACTGACGCAAATGAAAAGCAGGCTACGGAAGTTTTGCTTTTCGTTTTTAGGCACAGTCCAGATTTGCACAAAGCAGTTTTGGAGGGATTGTCCAGGTGGATGAGAATGGTGCAAGTAGAGGCAGAGGTGGCTTATGCTGTTTGAGTTAACAAAACTTAACTTGCTCCTCAGAAGCAGTTGAGGTAGATTGCTTAGGATTTCTCATCTTTGCAGGGCTTGTGAGAAGGATGGAATTCAAGTGTTTCTCCAGTCCCCCTTAAGAAGTGATGCTCAAATGCAGCACTAAATCTTCTGACATTATAGCTGGAAAAAACCCAGTCTCATGGATTAGGGATTGGGTGGAGTAGCTGGCTTGTTGAAGTAACTGTCATTTTTTGTGAACTGTCATAATAGTGAAATACTGCGTATTCATTTAGCAAACCTGTTAGATAAAAATCTAAGCTAGGTTAATATTTTGTTCATGTGAAACCAAATCTTATTCTGCATAAATAAAGTGTTGCTTTTCTAGTTAAAGGGGTACGGAGATAATCCTTGCTTTTGGGAAACCAAAATTGGATGCTGAAACAGAAATAATGTTTCTGCTCTCTTCTACACCTTTAAAGGTGGTGGTGCCATGGATAGTTGCTGTAATGGTTCATTCTGCACCTTTTTTTTTTTTTTTCTATTGGAGAAAACCAGAATTCCATTGTAATACCACAAAGATTTTAATTTTATTAAAAAAAAAATCTGAATTATGCATTAAAGACTTAGTTCCTATAGGAGGATTTCTGCAACCAAAGGAAACAGTGCTTTTTATAAAGAACTGTCAATATTATTGACGAGTATGATCTCCAGTTACAATAACCTTTAATAAGGAGTAACTCTCTCGCTTGCTTGGATAACAGACCGTTTGTGGAATTGCTGATGGCTGTGACATATTGCTATGTTTTGGCAATAGCACTTTCATTCTCTATCTGTAAATATGCCAGAGAAATGCTGGATTTAAATGCTGGTGTGATTATTCTTTTATACATTTGCCTTCATCTAAGTTTTTTATACTGTATTCCTTTGAAAATAAGGTACTGATTGGGTCAGAAAAACATCATTATTCCTATCAATAGCACTGACTCACTAATGCTAAACCAAAGAGAATTTCTTGTACTTTGCTTGCCAGATAAGCTGCTGTTTTGATTTCCACTTAGAAAGACTAAAGCCTCTTGCACGCTCGGAGGCTGCTTGGCTGCCAGTGGCTGTTGCAGCAGCAGAGGAGAAGGTGTGATAGTGTGCGTGAGGGGGCTTTTTCAGTGACAATCCCAGGAACTGCTCCGTTAATATTGCAGGAGGCAGCCCTTTTCCTTCTCACAGTGTAAACTGCAGTGGTAATCAAAGCAATGCCAGGCAGAATGGCTGAGCTGCTGTCCTTTATAAGAACGACCTAAATCCAGCCCTAATCTTGTTCCTGCACATCAGCCTGAAGTCACTGCTGGCCCCATCCTGGCGGCTTAGTGGTGCAGTGGCTGTGGCGAGACAGGGTCCCCGGGCCTGCAGCCGCCTGCCCGGGGCCCAGAGCTCTGAGAGACAAACGTGGCGCATCCCAGGGAGCACGGCCGTGCCGGACCGGGCTCGGCATGGCTGTGTGTCAGCAGGGAGGGTACGGACGTGGTGGGTGTGAGCCCGAGGTCAAGGTCCTTGCCGCCAGGGGAGAGGCTCCCGTGTCAGTGTCCAGCTCCGCCCTGGTCCCCAGGGTGCTGGAGGGTGGTGGCATCTGGGGGAGGGCGATACCCCCCGCTCTGCAAACGGAAGGGCACTACCCATAAAGATGTCAGAATTGCTCAGGGCAGTGCGTGACTGTAGTATTGATTTCTCTGCTCAGCTGTTTTCCCGTGTCCTCGCCAGAGCCATTTCCCAGTGCTGCAGGAGCTGTGCCAGTGCCCTGACACCCTTCCCACAGCTCGCCTGTGCCAATGCAGAGTTCCACGTAGGAATAACTCCAAAACGAGCTGCTTCAGGGGAGGCTGAGCTGCACATAAGCGAGCAGGGCAAGGGTGTCAGGACTCTCTTGCCTGCCTTCTTTCACCCACTTGTCATGGACTAATCAAGTTGTCCTTAATGCCAGCTCGTCCCTAAAACGTGCTGGCAAGTGTACAGCCCGCAAAGCCTCTGCGTGGGCTGGCGCTGGATACGTGGCTGGCACACTGCTCCTGCTGCAGTTCTGGTCTGTTGCAATGAGGGCTGGAGTCAAGGAGAAATGTGAATGAAGGGGAAAAAAACAAACAGTGCGTGCACTTTGATGCAGTTAATGCTGTGGTCTTTGGCTGGTGCTGTTTGAGACCAAGTAGGACCACTGACATATGTGGAAAGAACATTACAAGTAGCTTGTTCAGCCACCTCTGGTGTGCGTGGAGAGGAACTGTATGGAATATGTGAACCTACATATAGTTCATGAGTGTAAATAGCCCCCAATATTTTTTTTCTTCTCTTTTTTTTTTTTCATTATCTACCTCTTAACCAGCAAATAGCAAAAATATATACAGTAGGGAAAATTGCATTGAGGAAAAACAATTTTGGTTAGGAAACAGTAAGCCTTCACTGTGGTGTTTTGATCACATTAGCCATATTGATAATCCCAAAAGTAATTAGGGAAGAAATGGTGATGGGTCATCATAGTAAAAGAAACATACTGAGGAGATGACTAATGTGTGACAGACTGCTGAGGTGTCAGATACAGGCATGGCTGGAAGAAACTTCTGTTACATTACCAGTATGAAAATATAAACAGCTCCATTTGTGCTTCTTGCTTGGAGTCAAAGATAATTTTTACTCAGCTGTCTGATCATTGTATTTCAGCTGAGGGTTCTCTCATTAGGGTGTCCTAGGCTTGGTGGAGGTGCCTGGCTGAAAATGTGAAGCCATTCTCCTTCAAGGTGTCAGGTTTTGCTTCTACCTCCATACCTACCCAAGCCATGAAAAATAACATCAAAACATCCAGGAAGATGCTTAAAGAGTGAAATGGAAAGAGTATTCCCATGCTAACACATACTCCCTGGTTTGAAGGACTTTGCCAGATCTCAGTGACCTGCTTCAAGTGACAGTATAAAAATTAACTCTTATTACAATATGATATTGGAGTGAGGGGTCTGGTGTTGGTGGATCTGTAAAGAAAACTTGTTCTCTCACTGGAGAACAACCTTGACAATTTCATACAAACATGTCAGCTCTTCTTGGTTTGTGTTTGGAGGCAATGTTAAATATGTCAGTCTTGTGGAGTGAGCACCCCCCTCAACCTGAAGCATGAATTTGACTTTGCTTTACAGTCATTTTAATAATCAAATTGCAATAATAATTCTGGGATCTAGTAGCACCTAAAAGAAACCTAGCAAACTTCATATCAAGCTTTATACAGAGTCAGATCCTGCTTTGAATCTGTGTGAGTGGAAGTTGCACAGCCTGAAAGCCAGAAGAATCCTCTGTCTACCCCCTTCTTGGTATTCTCTTGTCATGTTAAAGACTAATATGTGGAAGGGTAAGGGGGCTTACTCTGAAACACCATTCTGTGTAAACAATGACAGGATTAAACAAAAAAAAAAGCCAAGCTCAACTGTCATGGGTGTGTAGTGGCTGCTGCTTTTCACGGATGACTGAAATTATTTGTATAAATTTGCATTTTCCCCTCAGCATCTCTATAAACCTCTGCTCATTTCCATGCAGAGCTATTTTCACGTACAAGCGGATTGGCATGCGGTGGCACGAGATGTGGTGCCATGTCACCTGTGGCAGCAGGAACTAGAGTTACGAGGGAAAATCAAGGAGGGAAAATCACCACCTTTGCTCCTTAAAAGAGGCTGCGCAGGTGTTAAGAGGTGCTTCAGGTCCCTTTTGACTGAAAGACAAGAGGGCTGAGCTCTTCGTAGTGAAATTATGAAACCCAGCACTCGCTTATCTGGTAATTCCTCAATGAAATATTGATCAGGTGGGCCAAGCAACCTGCTTTGGACTGACCAATGTTTGGGATGCAGCTGGAGCCTGCTGGGAGAGGATGCTGCTGTCATGGTCCAAATAGGTATTGCTTACACTGACTTCAGGTGTCTGACAGGTTCTGCAATCCATGTCCTCACTGACCTGGAGCCTGCCTGGAGGGTCCAAATCACTTGTTTAAGGGCCCCCCTCTCCTGCTCTTTCTCCAGATTGCTGCTGAGATTAATCCAGTCAGATGGTGTAAATACCTTCTGCTGGGCCCTCTGGTCTCCCCTGAGATGCTCAGGAAAGAGAACTGAGATTTGTTGTTTTAAATTCAAATTATGAAGTATTTGAGCAAAGAATGCAATATGCAATTGAATAAATATTTGGCTTTTCATTGTTGAGGGAGGGGAGGATTTGCTGATGAGTTAGTTATTCACATAATACTATTTTTGCATCAGCATTCCCACTTGGTATTCTTGTTTGTTTTATGCTGTGCAATACTCTGACATGAATTTAAAATGAAGAACAATTTTATGCTTAAATACAAAACACCGGTTCTATTAACACAGACTTTCTCTCAGCTGTGATGCTGGCTGGTGTGGAAGAGATAAAGGGCTGCTGCACTGTTTCTAGAATGGGACTTTTTTTGTAATGTAGATGTTGTGCTTTCTCACTTTGTTTATTCTTCCAATATAACTATATGAAAATACACAGCACCAAGTATTTGAGGAAGAATCCCCACTTTTTGTTTAAAAAAAAAGCCAAAACAAAACAAATGAATCCAAACAAAACAGACAAAACCACTGAGAACACCCAACCCCCTAATATTTTGTGAGGTTATGAAGATTAAATGCTGGTCATGACTCACAGTGCTTGAAAACTGCCAGGTGCTTTGTAAAAATGACTGATGGTAGATGTGTGCAAAGCTGTGAAGGGTGTATTCTGCTGTACATTGTGCCTTGTAAACACTGCAGGAATATCAAGGAAGAATGGTATTACAGTGTCTTAAATGCACCCCTTTTGGGGTTGTCAGCCTTTCTCTGTAACTACTATTGCTATGAATCTATTAAGGGAGAACATTTATCTCTGGAGATCAGGATAGGAACTATTCAGCATGGATGGGTTAGGTGTTTAGCCTTTTCCTCAGATGATGCTGTTCAAGATAGGTTTCTCTTACAAAATATTTGCAAATATGTTGACTCTTTCTGGTGTTAGCAAGTGTGATAGCAGATGTTGTTTGACTCTCTTAATTCAAGCAGGGATGTGTAGTCTAGTGTTTCTATCTCAAATTGGGGAATGACTAAGAATCAAAGAATCCTAGTGTAGGGAATGCTATTAAGTAATCATTTTTTTCCTGTAAAATATGAACATCTGCATAGGGTGAGGCAGCTGTAGCCATGGTGTGCTGTTGCACTTAGCAAAAGGGGAATGGTGATGGGGGGGATGTTAACTTTCACAATAGCAGTTCTGGGTAATAACTTAATGTCACTTCTATGCCCGTGTCTTTGTTTTCTCTCTACTTGGAGCTGTCCACAGGGTAGTGAGCTGAGTGGGGAAAGAAAGAACCCCGTTGAAATTTGCTCAGCCTAACACACTGTTAAAAAAAAAAACAACCAAAAAAAAAAATCCCTCTAGCTTAATGTGGGCTGAACTTCCCATGAAAACTCTGCTTTAATGAGCTCAGACCGCTCAGCCCTGCTTTGTCCCTGTCAGCAGGTGAGAAAGAGCTGAGGTCCCTGGCGCGGGTGCCCTGGCTGTGACCCAGGAGCTCGGGGCCCCGATTAGTTCAGCTCTTGTGCTTTCGGCGGGAATAAGAATGACAAAACATCTCTTCTGGGGGCCTGGATGTATTCCTGCTCCTCGCCCGCAGGTCTGTGCTAGTGCTGGAAGAGCCATTTGCCCAGGAGCCAGGGAAAAAAGGCACAAATTTAGGTCTGTCCCAGAGAATTGCTCAGAGCAGCCATCGCAGTGAGTGTCCAAGATATACATCACATGTGATGGTGATAACGATCTGAAAGCTATTTGCAATTCAAAATCTGTATTGGGTTTCAGTTATTGGTTAATATTTTGTCAGCACTTTGTGCCACTGACTTCTGTGTCCCAGTGTTGCTTGTGATGCACTGAATAACTCAAAAGGGAAGCTGACGCTAAGCAGGAGACCATCTGTGTTGTTAATAGTGTAGTTATTACACTCAAAACTCAGCTTGAGTGATTGATAACGTGATCACACTAGGCTTGTTTCCTTTTCATAAAAAAAAAAAGAAAAGTCAAAATACCAACCCCCCAAACCAATCCTATCCTTATCTACCAACTTCTGAGCACACAGGTCAATTTAATTTTGTCAGAGATGGAATGGTGAAGTCCCTCCAGCTAGAGCAGAGATCCTAATTAACCTTCCAATAGTACAAAGGCTGCAGGAAAAGCAAGAGCACTTTCTAAAGCAAGGGAAGGCCCCTCCACGTGGGTATCCTGGCAGGCTAATTGGCAGCCCCAGAGCCGGGATCCGAGCAGGGATCCAAGCAGAGCATGCATTGCCTCCTGCCCATCTGGCGGGGTGAGGAGTGAAGGCAGCTCCTGGTACTGGGGGGGGAAGGAAGGAAGGAAGATCAGAGCTAACGGGCCTGTGTGAGCAAAAGGAGCTGCAGATGAGAGGACCATGATTTCTGTCCTGGCATCCTGTTGCATAATTCCTAGTGCTGTTCACCCATACCTGTGAAACCCTACAGCTGTGTTAATGCCGTCATTCTTAGTCTTTCTTGCTCAGTTTCAGCTCCTAGAGTGTGATAACAGGCAGTGGGAACAAAGCTATGTTTGGCAATAAATAGCAGTTCTAAGATGGTTGTTTGCAGGGTCCAAGTCCTTCCTCAAGCTCAATGAAAGGATGTAGGAGCTTGACTGTGTTGGTACTATTGCATCCAGACTTGTGTCTATGGAAAAACACTTCTGTATTTTTTCTAAATGCACTGACTATGAGATACAGAAGCAGAATATGCTGAGGAAGAGAGTTCTTTACTATCTTTTTCTTTCCTTATCTTCCCCCTTCCTACATTCAAGAACAAACCAGCTCATCCCCATGCTTTATTGTTCTAAAATGCTATTTTGACCTTTCTGATGATATTGTTAAGAACCAAGATCTGTAGTCTGATGTATTAAAGTGCTAATGATGCATTAGGAGTCATAAAACTGTATTAAATGCATTAAATTTTGAGTAACTCCAGTAAAAGGCACTGCAAGGGATGGCTAATCACTTCGCATTTATGAGTTGTCTTGGAAGTAAATGGCATTATCCAGCTGAATCTGCCCACTGAAATAGCCTAGAAGGAGATGGCATTGCCTTGCAGTGGGAGGTTGGCTATCCGTGCTTGATTAATCTGCTCACACCAAAGTGGCACCGCTCCCTGCTTCCAGCAAGCTTGTAATAGATGAATGCATTAATGAGCCCCTGGGTAACCGAGACAACACTCGGGGCCAGGGGGTATGGAGAAGGATAAACATTGCTGACTCAGTTTCTCTTTCTTATATTACATATTTTTTCCAAACAGTGCTTAAGTGATTCCATGTTAAAGTGAGAGTATTAAAGTGCCTTTCTGCATAACTAACAGTAGCAGAGCTGTTTGTGTGGGTTTGACTGGCTGGATTACTTAGACCTTTTTGTTTCCCTGAACTTTCTTTACCTGAAAAATGTTATGATCTTCAGATGTGAAAGACTGACTCTTGGTTAGCTGTTGCTAGACCATGCTGAGTCTTTGTAGTTTAGAGGGAGGCTGGGATCAAACCTCCCTCGGGGCCAGCCAAGTGATCCACTGAGCCATCGTCATCTTTTGTGTGTATTCAATTAACTGGTTGGTAAAAGTGCGTAGAGGCCTCTGAGGGCTGATGACGATATGTGGTCCAGAAAGTTTGGAAATTATTCTAGCTTTAAGAGAAACAGTTTCAGGAGACTACTTAGCTTTTGCGGGCTCAATTATCTTTAATTTTCACCATCTGAATAGGTTTAATAAGAAAGGAATTGCAGTTAAATTTAAGCAGACTTTTGCATTCAGGAATTAAATTTCTGTTTTTCTTTCTTGTAGTGGCTTACTGACAATTGTCTTGCTAATGCATTTAAATTCTACTCCTTAAAAATGTATTAACTGGTTTATTTGTAGGAGGTCATCAGTTTCACAATATTGTATAAAACTGAAACCAAATCCTCCTGTCTGCAGCTGCAGTGTTAAATAGAGCATCATTGTCATGTGGTGAGCATGGCTGTCAAAACACTTCGGTCAAAGTGGGTAACATGAACAGTTCTCCTACATTAAATATTTATAGAAGAAAATGCAAACTCAGAGGGCTGCCAGCAGACAGACATACTGTTTAAATACATTGTGGTGGCGGGGGCACGAATCTTCGTGCTGCAGCTTTAGGAAGAAGACAGCGACCTGTTTCTCCTTGCTCATGGGCTCTACGGTGTGCTTTTTCTGCATGTGAACATATATGAAAAAGAACTGGAAATTTAAAGCTTCAAAAGGAAAACAATAGCTCTGCACAAGTGATTTGCCTGCCAGTGTCCCCCCAAACGGTCTGTTCTGCTACAGCAGCCACAGAAGAGTGCAGCACAAGCCTCTCTTGCGTGCGTGGCCTCAAGGGCCAGCACGTCTTTATTTCGGGTCCTCTGGTGCAAACAGGTGGTGAACTACAAGTGGCGAGATGCTGAGGAGAAAACCATGTAATTAAATCTGGCACTGTAGTATAATAAATCTCCGTTGTATTCTTTAGCTTTCTAGACGCCTTTCGAGCAAGACACAATGGCTGTGATTAATGACTGTTGTATTGTCTTAAATAATAAGCTTGAGCCTTTGGATAGGTGACATAATTTAGCCATAATGAGCGTCAGCCTCATGTGTTTGATCTCAATGGTTTGAATTTCAGTGTCGTTGTTGCCATGTCCTTGAGAGATTGTTTTATGCTGAAGAAAACCAGTAAAGGAGGGGGGTGGGGAGCAATTTTTATGAGGGTGTGAAGAAGCCGACCAAACTGTTGCTCTGAGGACACTGACTTTCTTGTTGTCTCTTGTTTTTAGATATGTCAGATGAAAGCGATTTGAATTGTTCATAAACTGGACCCACTGCTATTGAGAGAGATCTTTTCTTTGATAAAAGTGTTCCTTGCTGGGAGGTGTCTGCTCAGAGTACCAGTGATGGGTATTTCCTTTTGTGTGTCAAGATGCACCAAATAGCCATAGCAGGGAAAAGGCTTTTCCATCCTTTCCACGCCATCGCCTTGTCCGTCACCACCTCAGCAGGCTTCTCTGTTGTTTTCTCCCTTGACTGAAGGCAGCAGTTCTTTGATATGAGCTCCTCTTTCTTCGCATTGCCTGGATTCAGCTGGCAGACAAGAAAAAACATTGTGTTCTCTTCCCTGCAGTACCTGTGAAGAGCTTTCCCCATCTCTGTGCTGTGTATCTGCACAGCACTTCGGCAGAGCTGGGAAGGGAGGGCTGAGAAACTACAAAGCACATCAGACCTAATTATTCAGCCAGCATAAGGGCCTTTCTTTCCTGCTCGGGATATCCACTTTTGCCTGTGTGGGTAGTTTGACTGACAGAGCATGCTGATCCCAAAGCCATTGCACTGCACCACATAAATGCTCCAACCCCAAATCCATCCTCTTTCGGGCAGCCTGGCCCAAGGGGGCAGCCCTCACGGCAGGGCTTGTCAGTGGAGGGTCAGCGCAGACTCTCCCCTTTGTCATTATTTTTGCGGGGATGGTGGGGAAAGGGATTTAAAATCCCTCACCCTTTCCTATTAAGTCTGACTCATTTTGTCTGGTTTAGCGTTGTGGTAGAAAGAAACATAATGGATTTGTTAGGGTCAGTGCTTCACAATGTGACGGTTGACTTTGATGGGCAATAGGGCCTAGTTTGCCACTCCAGACAAAGGATTTGTAGGTCTTGCAGGCTGCCATCTGTTTCTAAAAGCAAGTTTTTGTGGAGAAGTGATGCAGCTTGCATGCTCAAAAAGTTGGGGTCTTTTTCTTGAGAACTGCTGTGCCCTTATATTTGAGCTTTTAATTTCAAAACTAAACACAGTTTATTAATAGCAGGACTCCTTTTGCCCTCTCTCAGGCAAGCTGAACATCCAAATAACATTAATGATGTGTTGACGTCTTCTGAAATATTTGTGTTTTAGAATGCACGCACTGATCCCCAGAGTGGATTCTATTCTTTTCTTCAGCCCCCACCCAAACTCTGAAGTGCAACATCTGGCTGCATTCAGGTTGTTTGCCTTTATTCTGCTACATAAGCATATAAGACACAGATTGGAGAAGAAATAATGTTCAGCTTTAATTTGATTTTTCTCTTGTGCTTATATTTTGTCTTGTGCTCTCTTAAAAACAACAGAGAAAGAGTTGATCATACTCTGGCTCTATAATCCAGTCTAGAAATTCCTGCTTTCCTGCAGTGAGTCCGCTGCAGAGTCTCTTAAATAAAGTGGCCAGCTGACCTGTAGGGCTTAGACATGCTGACAAATACGGTCTATTTATGTTCTGTGCGTTAACCTGACTGTTAATGGATTGTTTCTATGTATAACTACTGGAGGAAGCACAGAGCTGCACAATCCAGGTCTGGAGGGCAGGAAGACATCCTGCTGCAGGACTTAGCAAAAATAACGAGTAAAGCCTCTGCAGTTGTCTTCTTTACAGCTGGAGATGAACGGGACCTCCAGCACTATAAAGAGGTCCTGGATTCTGGTCCTGCCCGTTTGTTTAGCCCATTGCTCTCCTGGTGCACTCCTTCCTAACACTCTTACGGTACATTTTTCTTTTTTATTGAGGGGAGTGACTGGTGGCTGCTGTAGCTGTGCAGGTACAGCACAGGTACTGAAAATGGGGCTGAAAGTGCCGTGTTGTGACAAGTGAGTTAATATGCTGCTGCTGAATGTCATGTCAAGGCTGTGGTGGCAGCCAAAGGAAACTGGCACCTTCCCCTTGCCCTCAAACACAGCAGCCCTAGGCCTGCCTCTGCAGACATCCCAGACATCTTGTCACTCTCCTGCAAACCAGTGTTTGCCAGCCACTGGTAGAAAGCTGGCAGGCTGCACTGGGACTCGTGCTCTCATTGCAGAAGCGCCGTGTTTCTGGCTGTTCCTGGAATTAACCTGTTCTCCAAACTTGCTCCCAGCCCTGGCAAGCGGCATGGTGCTGGGGGCTGATATGGGAGAGGGGGCTTGCTGGCTTCCCTGCCTTGGCTTTCCTCCCAGCACTGTGCCTGAGCCAGCACTGTGCAGGCAGCAGTGAAAAGAGGATTTTTTTTTTTGAGGGAATTAAAGGAGTGAAATGACTGTCTTTGATGTGGTGGCCTGGTTCTGTACCGAGCTTTCTGCCGCAGGAGGGGATAGCCTGTCTCTCTGCCAAATTTTCCTCTGGAGGGTGGAAAACGCTGCTGATAAAGGTCTGAGGCCCAGAAAAGTGGCATTCCTGATCAATAGGATTAATTTAAATGAGGGAGTACCCAGCTCTTATATGAAGATGAGAGCTAATCCATAGTAGGCATTCTAAACACAGGCTGCTTCAACTGATTTGGGCTCCTAGGTGCTCTATCTAGCCATTTTGTGGAATTTAAATAGTTTGTCAAGGAAGGGCTTGTCAGGTCCAGCCATGTAATCTAGACAGCTTTGGATAGCTGATGCTGGTGATTTTCTTTGGAGATGTTGACGATGGTTCAACCATCAAATATATGTCCCAGGAGTGAGCCCATCCAGCTACCTCTAAACTGCTTTCAAGCAGCAGAAAAGCTTCTGTCTCCTTTTAGGTGCAGCAGTGCCATGGTGTCAAGTCATAACACCTATATGGGACCCTTGGAAAGATGCTTGAGGAAGCCCATCATTTTCTTGCAGTTAATTTTAGATTTCCAAAGCTGAGACTTTCTTGGCTCTTTCTCGCTAAAATACAGGGCGACACGCTTCACAGAGGTGCAGTCATTAGCTTAAGAGGATCAGATAAAAATTGAAAGGGTTTTGTTTAAGGAAAATTTGCATCAAGCACTTCTAGGTAGCTGTGTTATCATTATATCTAAAATGAGTATTGAGTTTGAGAAGCCAGCATGTTCTTTATGGTCCATTTGTGGACTCCAGGTTTTTGGCTGTGTGTATACTGCAGCTTTGGAGCTATCGAATTTATTGAAGTGGTAGGTGTATGACCCTCAGTATCTTTTTTGTGTAGTCTTTGTATTTTCTACCCCTTAAAAAAAAGATCAAAAGGGGGGAGTGGCAGGGGATAAACTTCTGAGGAGTGAGGACAAAAATGGTGGAATTGTCATTTGTAGAAACAGCAGTTGATTTAGTCAGTTTAGCCAAAGAATCTTTGGCTCTATCAGAGAAGAACTTTTTCTGCTCTACTTAATTGAATTTGCCAAGCTGGAACAAGCCCTGGCATAGCAGTTTCAACCCCTGCCTTTGCTAGTCAGCAGCATTCAGAGCCTCAGAGAAGTGACGAAAAATGCTGAGCAAATGCTGTGTGAACTGGAAAGTTAGCACTGAAATGCCTTCTTGACCTGGTGGTGATGGTGGGTCATTTCCTCCTTCTGAGTCAATTTGGGACATTTGGCACATGTCCAGCACACAAAAATGAATTGTGTTCCACAGGGATTCTCTTCCCTGCAGAGGTCTGTGTGCGCACTCAGCGCCGTCCGGGCGGGCACCTGCACAAGCTGTGCTCTGGAGAATGCATCTGATCTGATCAAGCCTCTACAGAGGAGGAAAACTCACATTCGTTGGGAGCTGCAAGAGGAAAGCAGGAGTTTTTACATACCGTTACGTAGGAGCATTACTTTTGTCTGGAAGTATAAGGGTTATAGTGGAGGAGCCTATATCCTAAATTTAAGCCCTGATGTGGCATTGACTGTAGGTCCCGAGGAGCTTTATGTTCTGTCATTCCTGCAGTCTACTGGAAAAAATGTGTTATTTGTAGAGGCAATGAAAGCATTGGCTATGAAAGCTGCAGTCGTTTACACTTACAGCTGGATGGTTCTGAACCAGTTCAGTGATGAGTAGTCCCAGCCTGCCTCGTGAGCCAGTGGGGAGCTAAGATCCTACCAAATTAGTTGTTACTTGAATCAGGAGGGAGAGGAGTGGTGTGCAAATGAATGCCTTCCATTTGAGTTCATTTGGATGTAGGAGCTGCTGTTTTCGTTTGATAAACCTGATAAACCTCATCTGCTGTTAACAGTGATTTCAATTGGAGGAAGATAAATTGAGGTGGAGAAGGAAATTGGAGGGCACAGGCTCAAGCCTGAGCAGGAAGGTTGTTTTAATAACCTTGTCAAATGCATGTTGCTTTGGTTCAGGGTAAATGCCAATTCTTCAAAGTTCTTAAGGTAAAAAAGGCAGAGACTTCAATTGTTCAGGTGTATCTGAATATAATATTTGAATATATTTGAGATGCCTCTGAAAACCAAGCCCAGTTTCAACCAACCGAGCAAGACAAGACTGTGTCACTTCCTTGAGAAAACAGGCAGACTCTCTGCTGGGTTTGTGTTCCCCGTTCTGCAATGAGAGCTTTTTGTTTGTGCTATCCAAAATGCTGATTAGTAAGATGTCCCGACAAAAAGGAGGAATTCAACGCAGTAAGAGGAAGAGTGATGTAGGAGGAAGAGTGATGTAGTTTATCTGTGGTCATGGGTGTGCCTCTGTGGGTGTGTGAGATTCCTGCCCTGGATTAAGTGCAGGAATTGTGTGCTTCTGTTGGACCCAGAGGAAATGACTTTCAAGTGCATTGAATAGTGTTGGGTGTGTGTGTGTGAAGAATAGAAGGCAATGAAGCAGAAGTATTTTCCTAACTTAAGTTTCACTTTTATTTGATGCACTGCACTAAAATAGCCCAGATACAAAGCTTGAGGTTAAAATGCACACTAAAACTGGAACACAGACTACTGTTTGGAAAAGCTAAATTGCAGAAATTTGTAGAGAATGAGAAGTCTGTAGCCTAAGAAATAAGCAAAACCATTAAGAGACCTGATAGCTCTTTTAGGTTATAAGGCAAGAAAGATTATCAGAGAAGTGATGGGTTAGGGATGCTGAAAGTCAAAGCAAAGATGCACAATGCCTGGGAGGCTGAGGGTGGTGGTGCTTGTTCTTTCCCCAGATCAGTGGGGAACTCTGTGTGTGTGTGTGTGTGTGTGTGTGTATACAGATGCATGTGCAGATCAAGCTGCTCTTTCCCATCACAGAAGAACCCCGGGTAACCTGGTTTGTTGGAAAAAGGAGTTTCTGCAGGCTCTCGGAGACCCATTTCTACTCACTAGATGTCAATTCACTGGATATTTCTGACTGACCCAAATGAGAGACAATGGCCAACAAGGACAGCTTCAATAAGAATCCTGGAAACTTGACAGCTTCTTGTATGCATTTTTTCTGCACCAGATCAGAGAACTGTAGTAATCTTTTGCATAAGGTGTCCAGTCAGTGATCTGAGTGAAGGAGCCTGCTTCATTTGGTGCCAGGGCTCTTGCGGGTGAAGAATGTGCAGTGGTGCTTTTTTTTTTTTCTTTTTTTTCTTTTTTTTTTTTTTTGTGCTTGGAGAAAACCAATTCTAATGCTTGTTGAAGAGCCTCATTATTCCACAGGTCCTATTTTTCCACCAGGAGTGATCTTCTAAATCGCTCCAAACTTTTCACTTATGCTAACAGAAGAAATTTTGACATCTCGTTCCCTCACTCTGTCCCTCAGTTCACTAACAGAAAGTTGTGGAAATGTGAAACAAGAAATCAGTCTTTTTGTGTGTGTGTGTCTGTGTATGTTCATGATAAGTCAAGATAATGTTCTTAACTTTCTTAAGGCTCTGAATATAAAATCCATATTTCAAAATCTATGAGGTAAGAGGTAAAAAGACATAAATGGGAAGTGCTTTCGGTAAATGTTTCTAAGAGGATTTGTTGAGATAGATGACATATAGGGATTACCTCATATATACATACGTATATTTGTACTACAAGATGAACTAAAGTTAAACCTCTGACAGACAAAATCACAGTATTTCTTAAGTGGGTACAGCATTTACATTTTTCTTGTGATATGGCTCTGATGTGGAGTCATTTCCCCAAGCTTATCCAGCAAGCTGTGGAAGCATGAGCTCAGTTACATCCACGTTCAGTAAAACCTTCAGTGAAATTAGAAGCAACTCGTGGCTGACAGCAGTCTTTTTTCCTTTCCCTTTGAAGCTTCCAAGCAGGTAGCATGTCATCAGCTAAGATGGTATTTTTCAGGGCTGCATCATCTTTGTCCTTACATTGCAGATACCACATAGTTCTGCAAGGTGATGGGTGGCTTCTGAAACAGGCTGCACAAGCTGTCCCGCAGTTGGGGCAGTGAGTGAGGACCGAGTTGGCCATTTCGAGGCAGTGGTGATGGTTACTGCGGCACTGACAAAGCACCGGCTGCAGGAGCACGAGAGTTGCAACTGTTCATGACAAATTCTAGGAAGATGTGTGACTTGATTGTGACTGTCCTGTCTGGTGACACTCAACTGCACAAAAAGACTTAGCTAAACTATGACACTGAAAATCTCATGGGGAGCATGGAACAGATTTTGACAATTTTCAAAATCTTTGTCTGTTCACTGGTGTCTGAAATTCTTTCCTTCAAAAACAATTTTCAAAAGAAATTTTCCTATCCTCCTATCTTTGGCTCTTGTATTGGAGTATTAACAAAAAGGAGGGGTTTATCAGGGTCTCTAAGCCTGTTTTGCAAGGAGAAGTTTGGTGGAAGAAGCTTCCAAGGACTTGCTCTGACAGTAGATACCCTTCAGAAGAGACCTCTGCTGTGTGAACTTCATCTTTACAATTAAGTGAGAAAGGTCTTACTACTCTCTTTGCCTTCTTTCTTACCTTTCTACATGTCCAAAGAAAAGTGGTTTCCTTTTTGAAGCATACCAGTTTAATTCAAGACAACTAATCTAGTTGTGGCCATATGTTGCATTATTGGGTTAAATTCTGTTGGAAGGCTGAATTAAAAATGAAGATGTCTCACTCAGGCAATCCCACATGCTTATTAAGTAGCTTGAGCTACAGATGCTGTTCTGTGCTGTGTATCAATGTCTGTGTAGATTGCCAAAGAGTCAGCCTAATGCCAGAGATGGTTCAGAGTGCTTTTTATTAGCCCTTAATGGTGGTTAACTCTTGTGTGGGAATTCCTGTCCTGGTCAGGTGTAATGTCCATCTTGTCTAATAGCTGGTATGTGCTGTTGCTGTGGAGAGTGATTCATGGACAGTGTTATGAAATAACTCTCCTGCAGGGAGCACGTCTTCATGGTTACCCTTTGGAAAGGTTGATTTACATACTGAAATAGTAGGGAGCTTGTGTGTGTGCACGTGCATCCTTCTGCTGAGCTCAGTGTGCTGTGACAGGCAGACATGGGCAGCGGCTTTTCATCCTCTACTGATATCAAAGCGAGCTTTTGTTTTGCTGTCTTCTGTGTGCTCAGAGTTCTTCTCTTCATGATCATCCCTGGCGTGTGAAATAATTCAGGTGATGGCTGTATAACTTTGTTCAGTTTGTTTGATGGATGGGATTTATCCCCATCACTGTATTGCCTCTCAGTTGCAACTTGTAACCTTATTTTGGAAAGTGGTTGAGTCAGTTTAGAGGGGGAGGGAAACAACATAGCTTGTGATGATATTTTTAGAAGTGAGAGAGAGGAGAATGTAGTTATTTGGATTACTTCCTTGAGGCTGCCAGATTGACTTTCTAAAGACTCCCAAAGCAAGCCGATTTGGCATTTTTGAAGAATATGTTTACTGCTCTTTTACACAATATTAGGAAACTATTCCAGCTCAGGAAGATGCTGGACCTCTCCAGTAGTCTTAACAAACTGCAGCAGCAGTGTGTGCATTGCCCCAAAAGGGAGCTGGTGTACCCTGCCCTCTTGGAAGCCTGTCTCAAGTGGTACAGCAGCCTCTCAGTGCATGATTACTCATGCTTAACAAGCCGTGGTCCTTCAAACAGAGGCAAGAATATGAAGAAATAAAATATTAAGCTGATGGAAGTTCAACGCAATCATCTCATTAATCAAAACTGCCCTCCTCCACAAAACTGGCTGAAACAAAGTAATGGACTCATCAGTATGGATTTCATTCATTTCCAAATGATTCCATCAATACTTTGATCTTTGATGTATTTGTTTTATCCAGTTCATTTGTTACACAGCTTTTCTCACCAGAGAGTCTCAGTCCTTCACAGGGAGCAACCTGGCATGGCAAAACTTAGTTTTTATCAGTGTTTTTTTGCAGGTCGGCCAATGAAGTATACATGTGGTTGTTTACAGAGATCCAGTTTGGGCTTGCCTATAGAAAATTCCTCATAGGGTCCCCAGAATCCTGCCAGGAAGAGCAAAAAAAGCCTCTAGGTCCCATTTTAATTTGCGGTTTTGTGTTGTGGTTGGCTGAGGGTTCAGCAGATCTTCACCTCCGAGCACCTGGGAAGAGTGGCACAGGCTGACAAAGGTTTGGCAGGGCTCCCTTTCAGGGTCCTGTTCCCAGGCTGTGTGCTATTCCCTGCCCTTCCCTTCTCCTTTCTGGGCAGTATTCCTGAGCTGCCCTGCAAGAGGAGTAGTGATACTAAAACACTGCCTCCTCATCAGAATTGGTGCACAGTATCTGTGGGATCGAGGAAGTAGAAAGTCCTCTTGCTAAAACTCTCCTCACAAAGGGGATATGAAGTACTTTGGCTATTTAAGGAAAATTTAAGGTCCCACTGTCTGTGATGGTTGCCTACAGCAAGTCTCTTGTGGAAGGAAAGAAGGTGGGTGGGAAATCTCTTTGGAAGTTGTGTGAGCACATGGCATGGCTGGGACTGGATGCTGTGTATCATTTCTGAGTAGCAGCTCCTGGCCCAGTCGTCACTGATGAGAAGATTAAATATCCTTATGGAGTAAAACATAAGTTGATGTATCTTTTCAGTGTCATCCTGCAGTTCATTTCCAAGGCTTCAGTTTACAAGGACAAACCTTTTGGTCATATTGCAAGGCCAGTAGTGGCTCTTAGGGGCTGTGTGAAGGAGTGCATTCTCCTAGGGCAGGAGCCAGGTCACTGCTTTGCCGTGTCTTGGAGAACTGCAGCATCTGGCTGTACAAAAGGCATTTGCAGGTTGTGGAAAGTATTTGGTAGGGCATGGCACAAGGTAATGGAGCACATTGTGAAATATTAATATAGAACTTAAAATCTTGCTTTAAAAACTTGTTAAACTTTAATTACAACAAACGTGGCTGAGCCACCGCATTAAAATGTTAGAACTTGATGTTCAATGTGTGAGTTCAAGCAGGCTAAGATCGTCCTGAAATATGCATGTGAACAGGATTTCCCCTACCCTTTCTCTTCAGAATAGTGGGGAGGAAGCATCAGAAAGTAAAGTGTGACATCAGCAGTGCCAGTTACAGCAACATGCATTGATTTAAGTCATTAGGTTCATATCTATAAAAGAGCTTGCCCCCAGGAGGTAAAAAGCAATTGTTCATCACCTTCTCCTTAATAGGGCTCATAAATCTGTGACCTAAGGAAAGCTGCAGAGCTCAAGAGGAACCCTAATTCTGTAATGCAGTTACAGGTTCAATATGAGATTGAAGTCCCTGTCCACACTCCCAGGATTTGTCCCCATGTTTTATCCAGCTGAGGATGGGGCCAGGTATTTCACCTGGCAATGTTGAGCTCATCCCAGTGAGATGAGTGGTGTCACCTTGGAACTGTGGCGGTACAGTCACCTTACAGGTCTTGTCTGTGGCCATTTTACAAGCTTTCTGGCTTAGCCAGGCATGATGTTTTTCCTTTCCTAAAGTGTTGTCAATGGCATGGCATCATTTGAAGTACTCCTTAATCCTTAATGAAGGACTGTGAGTAGTGATTGTCTTGGCAATGCTTTGGAGCACCCGGTTTGCAGCTGGGTGATCCATACAGAGAACTCAAGCACTGTTCATACATCTCTAAGAGGGCCTTTTGTTCTTGGGTGCAGCAATTATTCAATAATGAATAAATTTTTAAAAAAGAAAGTGTCCCTAGCTTGTCACAGGGATGGCTGTTCTAAAGCAGTGAAGAGCCTCAGGCTCTTCAGGTCCAGGTTTCTCTCACAAAAAGAAGGAGTTGCCTTGATATGAATTTTAAAAGCAATTATGTCCAATAGCAGCATTGTTACTGGACTGCCCTGCAGTGTGTGGGAGAGTGGGAGAGAGGGGAGAAATGAGCAGGATCTTTCTAAGAGGGAGTTGCTGGCTACACATTTGGAAAACTCCACAGTTACTCCTTCATAAGCCAGCTTTTGGTAAAGTAGCTATGGGAACCTTCTTTCAAAAGGAGCTAATTAAATATTTTTCATCATTCCACATTTCTTGTTGGTTTTCACTTATTTCATTCTTACCTTCCTTTCTTCTGTGTCCTAGCAGGTTTGTTTTGCAAGTTTGGGGTCTCACGTTCTAGAGAGCATGTCTGTCTTTTGTTTTCATTTTTTGAATCAGTGCACGTTGAAGTCCTTTTTCCTGTAGATAAAATTTCCACACTTGAGAAATTTAAAAATTTTTCTGCCTGCAAAACCAGAGACAGTTTCCCCTGAAGTTTAAACCTGGTGTTGCTTACTTCCTTTTCTTTATATCCTCCCTATCCTCCAGGTGTCTTTTTAACAGAAGAGGCTGAGAACTCCTCTGAGCCATCACAGCCTCCGACGGACCCCACTGGAGCTTGTGGAGACTTTTATATCGTAATTAACATGCAGATGTTTAACATGAAAATTTTATTTGTGGATCTGAACATAGCATAATTTACCATCTGTAAATAAAGCAGGGACAGGGCTTTGCAATGAGACTTGTTAAACAGAAGAAATGTGAAAACCTGGAACAGGGATGTCTGAGATCTGTTTGTGGCACTTGTAACAAAGTGAATTGACTCAGTTTTACAGGTGTTTAGAGCAAGGACACAGGAAATAGAAAACTTTGACTTCTCTCTTAAAGCCGAAATTAACAACAAGCACAGCTTGTGGTGTCTATTCCTATTTATAGCCAGTACAAACCTTCTTGGTAGAACACCTGTAGTCTTCTGACAACAGCCCAGCCAAGGCTGCTGGCTCTGGGTTAGATGTGAAGAGCTCCCAGTGACATGAGTCTATGTTTTATTCAGTTTCTCTAATGCTACAAAGATCATGGTTCTGAAGCTCTGATTAGAAATGGCCAATATTGTACAAGGGACCATAAAAGTACTGGGGTTTTTCCACGTTATTTACCACATCAGCTGTACTTTTGCAGGGATCCATGGGGTCCCAAACGCTCCTGAAAATCTTATTGCTACAGGCAAAGCAGAGAGTGGCCTGTGGGAGCAAAGTCTCAGCGTTAGTTAAAAGTCAATGTGTGCAGGACAGACTGAAGAGTGTGTTTGGGCAGTGGCAGTAGACAGAAAATTGTAAATGGGCCAGTGAAATGATAATGAGTAAAGTTATAAGAAAAAGAATCTGGATGTGTCTGATCCTTGCTAAATACTTGACAAGAGATGCTAAGACAGCCCTGAGGACAGAATATTCATTGCTTACTGCCTCTTCCCCAGCCAGAGCCTGTGGAGCAGGAGCAGGGATAAGAAATTAAGCAAAAGATTGCAGCCACTTAAGGACAGCAAATCCTGGTGCCTAAAATGAAGCTTCAGTAACCATCTACATGTATTTTATATTCTGCTTCATCTCTTGTGTGGTCTCGCAGAGATCCTGTAGTTTTTGTAACTGCCTGAAAAATGTCAATACTCCTTCTGAATTGAGGCAGCAAATTAAACAGATAAGTACCGAGAGATTAGTTACTTTTTCTTTAGATCATGGACATAATAATCACTTAAAAGTTACTGTAATCACTAATCTATAAAAAATGGACATGATGCTTTCCCATAATGTACAGGCCTGTCCTTGTAGTGAATACAACATGAGCATGTTCCCATCTATTTTTTTGTTCAGTTGTTTATTGTAATACAGTGTTTTAAACAGCTGTTGCTGAATAATTGAATGTGTCTCCAACACTGTTTTCAGATGAGTCTTACTGCTAATGTGTGAAAAGTAACAGATGCTTTAGGGTAGTGGCTATCTAAAGTTCTTTAGAAAAAAAGGTGTAAGTGCATAGATACCAAGCGCCTAGGTTGACCTTTTTGATTCATAATTTATTTATTTTACCTGTGTTCCCTTTAACATCCCTATGTCCTTGGGCTATGCATTTGGTTGGCTTGGTTCCTGTGGCTTTCTTTTAAGATAGCTGGCTTGTGTTTTCTCCCAAAGGAAAGATGATGTGCCAGAACTGTGTCATTTTTTATTTTGAAAGATTAAGTAAAATTTAGAATATTAAATTCACATGTTTGGGTGAATGTTGCAGTGAAGTTGTTGTGTTACTGAGGACTGTCATTATTCATCCAGTTGTCTTGCTGTGGTCTGTTACACAAAAAACCAGCTACAAGAAACATGTGGTGTCGGTTTTAGTGTGTTAAACAACTCAGGATTTGTATTCTTAACCTGTTTATTGAGCCTGATTTTTAGTAACCTCTGTCAGTAGGGTTGGTTTGTTCTATTTATTGGTGGGGCACTGCGTCTGTTTACAACACAGATGTCTGTCTCCTGCAATAGAAATTGAGCTTTTTTTAGAGCCATTTGAATGTTTTTAATATTCAAGCCCACTGCAGTCTCATAACTTAACCTACTAGCTGAAGTGAAGGCTTTCAAATGAGACTCTTCACTGCTGTTCCTATGGTTACACTGGAACAGAAACCTGCTAAATAGGAGCAAGAAGGGCAGAGAAAATCTTCTAGTAGCAGTTGCTATCATTATTGCAAGTTTATAATTTCCAACTTGCTTCATTTTCTGTGCAGTATTTTCTTCTTAAGTGGAAGTGTATCTTTCTGAGGATTAGTGGCTGGTAGTGCTGGAAAACAGTAGCTGGAAGATGATGGAGACACACCCCGTGGAAACAGGTTTTTCTTCTGCTTGCAGGGGGGTTTATATTTTCCCCCTCTATCAGTTAACTTAAATTGCAAAGTACTCTTTGTGTGCAGTTCTAAGAGACAGATCCAGTGTTATCGGTGGGTGACTTGCATGGGAACTGTGAGCCAGCATCAATATGCACCTTCCTATCAGATGCTGGGAGTAATAAGTGGTATGTTAACTGCTATTGTGTGGAAATAATACATATTTAAAGCAAACAGCCATCAGTTCCTTGAGCGCTGGAACAAATGGAGCCCGGGTCTCCTGTGGGTTTGCCTTGTGCATGATTGATTTTTGCCATCTGAGAATGAGCACAAGCATTTCCTCACAGCTGGGGCATTTTGTGGGGTTTCCCTTGTGTCACATCTCCTGGGGGAAGGCACACACAGCAGTGCTGGTGGGAGCTATGGTATCCTCCTCCCTCTCTCATTCCCACCCTACACCTGCCTTTGGGCTGCAGCAGAGTGGTCTCCCCAGTTTCACTTTTTGCCCTTGTGAAAACATCCCCAAGTCCCGTGGCATGAGCACAGGCCAAGTCAGCTTTTGTACTGCAAAAAACCCAGGGTAATTAGACATTCAGATAAATAACAGTTGAGGACACGTTAAAACAGAACAATGTTTATCCCAGCTTCTCTCTGGGTGTTTGCGTTTGCCTTGCTTTTTACATTATTGTAAAGGGTGGATAGAAGATCACTGCAAACAAGGAGCAAAAAAATATGATTATAATCACATAATGCAAGCTTTCCTGCTGTCTTCTAATTCTGTTTGTGTCAGGTCATGTGTGAGTAAAGAAATATGGAGATTGTTTAGGAGGGATTGAAGGGAAGGCAGCAGGACTACAAATCGGGAATTGGGGCTCTGCTTCCTGCTCTGAATAATTACAAGCTGTATCGCATCCTGTGGTGCCTACTGAGGCAATCCGTGCTTTTGTATCAGTGGTAATGTGTCAGGAACACCTGGGGCCATGGGGTTAGGAATAGCAACAAGCTGTTGGGGTTATTGGGAGGGATTGCAGCAAAGCAACAGACTGCAGCAATATAAACTTAGTTGGCAATCAGGCTTTGTGGTACTTTTTTGGTTGTGGACTCTGCTCTTTGAGTCAGCCACTTGGCTCTGGCCTCTGTCAACCCTGGCACCAGGGTTGGGGTTCTCTCACCCCCTGCCCTGTTGCTGCCAGGGAGCCAGCCTGGCTGTGTCCTGCCACGCACAGCCTGGGGACAGCCACCTCAGGACTGTGCTGGTTTCTCCAGAATATCCAGGGGATAGAGGCTTTCGCATAGTGAGGGTGCTCTGGTGCCGTCATTTCTGGGATAGCTGCCCTGAAGACAGTCAGTATCTAATGTCCAGCACTTGGCCTGAAACCTTTTCTAATGGGAAGCAGCTTGAGGTCAACATAAAAGATACTTTGTTTAAATTTGTTTTATTAAACAAACCACAAGATTGAAATGCAGACAATACAGTTGCAAGGTTGAGAAAAACAGGTGAACAGGGAGGAAAGGAAAATTAGAACTGTGCTCTCTTGGGCGCCTTCTGCTTAGCCAAACAGCTGACTATACCTCCCTGCATTGGAGATCTTTGTATCCCTCTGACCCTTCTCCCCAAGAACCAGCCAGCTGTGTGCTGCTCTGGTACCTGGCTAAGCCTTATGTCCTAAAGGCCTGATGGCAAATCACTAGACTTTTCCATATCAAATCTTTTAAACCTATAAGAGGTGTAACAGCGATCAATGTGCCTTGCCTGCTTTGAGGTTTCACTCAAGACCAGCAATGACTTTAATCAGTCACCCGAGGTGATGGTCCATTTAAAGGTAACTTGTGCAGCTTGGTCACAGGGGAGTAGCGTAGCAAAGGGATTACCACAATCTCACTCGAGTGCCTGGTGTCTGAGGGATGATGTGTTGATGAAAGCACTGCTTGTCCTGTGCTGGATCTGAGACTTCTGCTAAGCTTCATCTGTAATAATGTTTTAGCAGAAGTGACTTTCCAGCACCGGTGCAGTAAATAACTCTGCCATGGTAAATTTACTGAACTGTTTATTGACGGTTGCTGGCTGCTGAGAGACCTTTCTGCCCTGTCTGCTACTTTCAGGGAAGTGAAACTACTGTTCCAGAAACTGGTGGTTTATTGGTGCTCATCTTCAGATGCTTAAAATCTTCAGTCTTTGATATGATTATATTTATGTAGGCACTGCAAGTCTTGGAGGTAAAATGAGGAACTTCAGAAAGACTGTTAACTGCATGAATAAATTCTGAATTTAAAATTAGTAACGCTTCTGTCTTGTCAATATATAGACATATAAAAGTTGGCTTTGTACCTCCCCTCCCCTTCTGTGTCCGTTTTTGTCTTTTAAGAAAGTTTCCTTTCTTTTTCTTTTCAGCGTCATCAAGGAGACTGGCTTTTGCTTTTCCCTCTGTGTAAAAGCTGTCTATTGATCAGCTGATAAGGAAAAAAGGTGTTTAGATTGTGACCTGAGGCTGCTTTCTACATGACCAGGTCCTTCTGCACAGTTCCCCAAATGGCTTTAAGTGCAAAGTTCCTTTGGTCTACACCACATTTTTTGTTATTTTGTTTCATTCTTTTTTAATAAAAGATGACATATTGCTCTTTTGGAGTGTCATAGGTGACATATGAAGTGAACCTAAAATGAGTATATCTTTCTTTAGATGCCTTTAGTTGCTGGGATCTCCTTTGGTGGCTAGACACACCACTTGAGAGATACCACACAGAGCCTTGTGTTACATGAGGGCTGGTTAGGAGTATCCCAATGCATGTGAAGCTGGGCAGGGAGCAGACCCCAAATGTATTCATGGGCTGACTGAAAATACAGCTGGGTAATGGCTGGGATTCTTCTTGCGTGTCTTCTTTCAGTGTACTAATGGTGCATTTCTTTTTTTGTGCGGCAAGCCAGTTCTGGTTGATATCACCTTTTTTTTGGGAAGCGGGAGAGGGAAATTTAGACGCCGTCTCTCCTCACTCCAGCAAGCAAAAAATTGAATACATTTTTCATGCCTGAAGGCTAATGTTCTACCTCTTATGCTGTGTTAGAGCAGCCCCTTGCTATTCCCTTAGAAAGAAGTTTGTCATGGTTTAGCCCCAGCCAACAACTCAGCCCCACGCAGCTGCTCGCTCACTTTCCCCTGGTGGGATGGGGGAGAAAATTGGAAGAGTAGAAATGAGAAAATGTGGGTTGAGATAGACAGTTTAATGGGTAAACTAAAAACAGCCTGGGCAAGCAAAGCCAAAAAAAAGGGAATTCATTCACTGCTTCCTGTGGGCAGGCAGGTGTTCAGCCATCCCCAGGACAGCAGGGCTCCAGCATGCGTAACGATGACTTGGGAAGACAAATCCAAGCCATAGCTCACTACTGTGAAGGAAATTAACTCTACCCCAGCCAAAAGCAGTGCAAAGCTGTAGCTGCATTTTGAGAGGATGCTTGTAAAACACTTGAAGCTTTTTTGCTTGCTGGATCAGGCCATGCAGGGACCGGAAACCAGGGAAAGTGGTGCCTCAGCTGTAGCTGGCATGGGCAGGAGCCTTGTTTCTGGTGGCTGAGGGAGGAAATGTGATGGGAAGGAGCATTCTGCAGAGCTGAGGTGCCCAGGCCAAAGGAGGAGTTACTTAACAAATCCATAAATACCCAATCAGTCAGCAGCCAACCCTGCAAGCACCAAAAGCCAGGCTTTTCGTAAATATAGAAGGAAAATCCTATGGTGCTGTATCCAGTTTTGGATATGGGTTTAAAGATTTTTCTAAGACCAGAAAGCTCAGCAGTGTTACTTTTCCATTAAATCCATTTTATAAAAACCTGAATAATACCGGCCATGCTGACAATAAGTTTGTGCAAGCAGTTCACATGCAGCTTTTGCCTCTGTGCATGTGCTGCCTCTGGGAAGATGCTGGATTCTGTAGTTCGTGTCAAGAGATCTATGTGTAGTTCTGCAAACAGAGGTGATGCTCCAGATCAAATCAGTAGATCACTCCTGAGGAGGAAACCTGCCTAACAGGATACCCCTCTGCATTTTAGAAACAAGGGGAGTGTGGGAATAGGGAGATTATGAAGGCTGGAGGCTTTTTTCCTAAGGCTGGAGGAAAAAGATGGGGAAAAATATGCTCCAAGAAAGTATGCACTGACTGTCTCTGGCTCTGGAAACAATCTGGGGGCATTCTGCTTGTAATCTTCCCCACAAAATACTTTCTTTTTAAAGCTCCAGCTCTTCCTTGGGTTGGGGGTTTGCTTAACACAAAGCGTACACTTCCCCTGTGTCTTCCTTGAGCCCAAGTGATGGGGCCTGACCAAGTTCCATCTCACACCTTCAGAGCCAGGTTGGCATCACTGGCTCTTAGGATTTGCTCTGTCCTTCTGTCTCATGCTGGGCTAATTTAGCCTCATCTTGGTAAACAAGAAAAGGGTCCTTATTCAACAGATTTGAGCTGGAGTGACTGCAGCTGTCGTCTGGTCTGTGTGCAAACCAATTTTGTTCATTCCCTCGCCTGGCAGGAAGCCTGAACCAGAATTGTGTCGGGACTAATCAGCATTAAACCAATGTCAGAGGGGCTGCAGCAGGCTGCTCTGTGGCAAGGCAAGAGCCACAGGGCTGTTTGGGAGGGATTAGCCTAAGTCCTATTTGGGGTGCAGCTGTGGTAGGAAAGGCACTGAAACTGTGCAGAGTATTTTTCTTGGGCCTTGTTGTGAAAGCAGCCAACTGCCAAAAAAAAGTGGCTTCACAGTGAGAAATCAGCATGATTGACTGTATGTGACCATAGATAAAAAAGCCAGGAGAAGGTGCGGTGTCCACAGAGCTGTAATATCCAGGAGGTACAAATGGTGCCTTTGAGCGTGCTGGGCTCTCCTCTCCTGGGGAGGCAAGGCGGCAGACAATGAAATGAGTTCAGTGTGTGGTCTCCAGCCAAAAGATGATGTTAGTGATGCTGCTGCTATTGTTATGTTACACCATAGTAGATGTGTTAGTACTAAACAACATGAAGACTAGGAGGTGGAAATATTTTGAAGAGAAGACCAGAGACTTGACAAGGGCTGATTCATAGCTCAAGTGCCTCACAGGCTCTGTTTTCCTGCCTGGCATTTACCTTGCAGGTTCACAAGTGCCTCCTGGTTTGCGCTGCAAGCATTAAATCAGAGAGAACCTGCCTTCCACTGTTTGCTCCAAAGATGCTGAAATATTGATGTCTTACTTTGCTCTCCCCTCCTTACAGCTATTGAATTGTCTTTGCAGTTTTTCGTCTCAAAAATTATTTTTGTCTTGCTCCTGAGCACCATGATTTGCCTTTGAAGTCAGCCCTGCTTTGAACAGGGGCATGGATCAGATAACCTCCAGAGGTCCTTTCTGATCGGGTTGTTCTGATCCACTCAATCCTGATCCCCCTGCTTTTACAGGTACATATTTTGGATGATTCTACACCCGAAATTCTTCAGCTTCCTCTGTGACTCTGTCAGGTGTCTGTCTGCGTATGTGCTCAGCATTAGTCATCCCTTCTCTGACTGCAGCTATGAGAGTTCATTGGAAACAACCTGGAATGGGCTCATGTGCTATCCACAGCAGGCACAGCCATGCTCTGAATGCCTTCTAGGCCTCCTAAACCTCTGCTAAATATGAGTCTGCCTAAATTTACATGTCAAAACTGTTTTCTTGTACAAAGCTAAGCCCAAATGAACTTTTGAACCATGTCCCTGCCACATGCTAAGCGTGTTTTTGTTGTTTCAGAAGCTCATTTAGGGGGAGCAAGCAGACCTTCTGGTCTGAGGTGCCCCAATTAATTATAAGCTACGCAACATAAGAAATCCTCCTTCTTAGGGAAAAATCTGTAGCAGCAAACCTGTCTGAGATGAGTGAACTGAGACACAGGAACAGAGCAGCTCTCTAAATGCTTTAATCACTAGAAAACTCCTTCAGGTCTCAGTGAAGAAAAAGGGACCAAAGGCCCAGCCTTGCCTTGTGCTTACTGATAAATTATATGGTCTCCTCAGGCAGTGTCTGCTGGCCTGGAACATTTAGTGGGTGTGAGATTATTCATTAGGCAGAAGACTATTAGCTACCAGCAGTGCCTTCTGAAACACCATTTTCCTAGAGAGAGGTGGAATGGTTTGGAGCATACTCTTAAGCAGGAGTAAAAGGTTAAAAAAACTCCAACTAAACAAAAAGACCACTAATTTTCTGAAAACCTGCCATCCAGCTGGGTACTTACAGACCTATATGGGCTTTGAAAGGTGCCTACAATGCACATCCTCAAATAGTCACTGAAATAGTTGGAAAATATGTATGAACCTCTCCAACTCTGGTTGTGATTTTTTAATTTTTTTTTTTTTTGCCAGTCTTGGCTAGGAACATCCTGGCTTGCATGAGAGCTGTGCCCATGCTGCAGGTGGGCAGCGCAGATGGGGAGGGCTGGGCTGTTCAAATGAGGTAGGGCCAATAGCAGAAACTAGATTTGCCGTAACCCAAAGCCCCTTTTATCTTCTGTCCTTCAAGACTGGTATTTTTTCCTAAACAAGTTACCACTTTGAGTTTCAGAGTCTCTCTTAGTCTCTGGATATTCAAAAATTGCTTTCCCCAATGCAGTTGTTACGCTTGGGTTCTGGGGGGACCTATTTTTCACGCTTAATTATAGGCAGTGTGCTCTGCTGATGGCCAGTGGCTTCAGGCTGTTATCCTGAAATTGCCACCTCTTGCCATTTCTAATTCAAGAGGTGGTTTTTTTTTAATTCAAGGCATTTGACAAGTTTGGGCCCCCTCCCTGTGGGAACGCAGATGGCAGCTAAAGGGATGCTGGAACGATTTCACTCCTACCTTAGTGATGACAAACTGGGTTTCAGGAGAGAGTGGCAAGATTCTGCAAATCTGTTTGAACAGATCCTGTAGCCCTGACAAACGTGGAGGGGATTTGATGCTCCCTGTGATGGCCAGTGCTGGGGTCTGAGGTCCTACTTGCTTACCTACACTCTCCTGGTTGATCATTATGTCCAGGGCTCCCCGCCTGTCCAGATCTCAGTTTCTTGCCTTCTGCTTCTTCTCCCTCAGGGCATCCCGTGAGAAATGCAGAGCTGTTCTGCTTGTTAGGGAATTAATTATTTGTCATCAAGTGGAAGGGCTCTTCAGGAAAATTCATAGAATAATAGAATGGTTTGGAAGAGACCTTAAAGATAATCTAATTCCAATCCCCCTGCTATGGGCAAGAACACCTTTCACTAGAACAGGTTGCTCAGAGCTCCATCCAACCTGGCCTTGAATACTTCCAGGGATGGGGCACCCACAGCTTCCCTGGGCAACCCGTTCCAGTGCCTCACTGCCCTCACAGTAAATTTGAGCTGGTGCAGCTCCTTTCTCCATCTTGAAGACCACGTGTGGTTTCAAGTTTTGTGTATGTCCAGCTTGCATAGACCACAGATTTGAAGAAAGGGATAGGTTGGACTTGAAATGTGTGGAGGTGCAGCAATTTCTATGTTCATCATCTGACTTTGGAGTTTTGTTTTCTGTTGAGGATCTTTGCAAAGCTTTTTATTACTTTTTGTTTGGAATACACTGTACTGTAGTTTCCTTACTGAACTGCAGTCTTTCTTAAAAGAGCACAATTTCCAAAGTACCAAGTAAAAGAAGGGTTAGGGAAAGGGAAAAACTGACCTTGGGTCAGAACAGAAGTCAGTGCTTTTGCTTCTACAGGTTAACACAAGGTTGCAATTAAATGCCTTTTCAAAGCAGAAAATAAAGATTTATGAAACATCAGTTATTTTAGATAATATTGATTGCGTGGCTTCTTTGTCATGCCCTGACAGTTCAGGGAGATGCAGCAATGTTGTTGTTTGTCTAACAAAGTGCAAACCTCTGTCGGAGAGTCCACCTGGATGACTATTGCAGGGTCATGTGAGTCTGTGTGTTATCATTTGGGTAGGGCAATTGCACTTTGATCTGACCTGGAGAAGGAGCTGTACCTGTGTGGGGCTCAGGTTTTGCTGCCATTAACTCACCTGCTCAGGATCTACCCCGACAGGTGCATTAAAATCCATCAACTCTTCAGGCATGGAGAAAGCAGTGGAGAGGTGGGAAGGTGATGAGAGTTAGTGCCTTTAGTGCAGGATTGCTACATCTTCCACCTTCATTGTAAAATCAAAGTCTTCCTGACCTGAATGAGATGGGGCTCAGTGCTTAACCTGCAGTCTAAAGCAGCTTTTTTGGGAAGCACCAGTGTAAGAAAGGAAGCTGGAAAGGTGAGGAAGATCCCTGGATAAACACACCAAATAGCTTAGAGCTCTGGGATGGGTGGCAGAAGAATGTTTCTTTAGGGAGGCAATAATTTGGGAAGGGGTTAACCAGAAGCACCACCAGAGCCGACAGTTCCTCAGGCTGTTTATAAATGGATAGTCTGATGCTACAAAATACAGATTCAGGTTGAAGTTTCATATTTCTGCATTAAAATAAGTCACATTCAGGCTGTCATATCAGTATAAACAGAGAATAAACCTTGCTGAATTCAAAGCCTGGGGTGAAGTCCTACTTTAGCAAGCAGCCTTTTACAGAGGCAAAAGAAGTGTGTTTTGGAAGCTCAGTTGTTTTGGCTCATAAATAAGTTTAGCTAGAAGTTTGAATGTTTTGGAATTCTTTCATGACCCTTGAATTTGCAGCTGTAGGATGTATGTGAGTGCTCAGATTCCTTTAATCTCATATGTACATTCTGGTTTTGATTTCAAAGGGGAATTCTGTTCCCCACATGCACCGCCTGTTCTTGCGATAGCTTGGAGACCAGCCCCGTTGGACTGATTGCCTGTATACATGTGAAGCCCATGAAATATTCATTACAGTTTGTGGTAGTCTAATATTAGTGAATCATCTTACAGGCCTTAACAAGAAAGTATTTTTTCATCCTGATAGTAAAACTACAGACTTTCTTTTAGCAAATATCCAGTAATACTTGTGCTCAGGTATCCTCTGCTTAGCTTATTGCTAACAGCTGTGTGACTGCTGAGATCTGCATCATTTGTTGTCACAAATATTTTTTAGTTTGGATCTTTCCTCTTGTGTGTGCTTCCCATTTAAATGTTAAAAAAAAAAAAGAAATTGCTTCCTTAATGTAAATATTTAGTACAATGCACACAGACCTGTTAACCTTTGCATTGAGGAGGCATCCATCAGGGATGCTCCTGGTGTATTTGCAGGCTGCAGAATAAATCACCAAACCTGTCAAACCCTGAAGAGGTATGCAAATGCCTGCGTCTCTTTAATCTGACATGTGTGTATCCTGCCTGGTTTGAGATGGGAATTTTAATCCCACAGGAGCAATGCGGGAACTCCTGATGCTACCGCGTTGCTGTGTGGAATTAGGAGCCATCTGGTGTCCAGGTTTGAGGACTGTCTCTATTGTTGCTGGGGCCATTTTGTGGAAGAGCCCCAGGTGCAGGGGGCAGCTTTTATCCTGGAGCAGAGTGTTCCTGCCAGGCCCCTCTCTTTGGGAGAGAGGGAGCATGCACAAGTGTGAGGCTGTGAATACACTGCACGTGTGCTCTCCCTTTCACAGAAAAATGATCTTGAGTCCGTGGGCTTATGTTTTATAGGGAATGTTGTGTGGGGACTATTGAAACCCATCCTTAAGCACCCAAAATTACTCTCTTCTGCCTTGATTTGAAGGAATAACAACTTTTTCAATGAAAAATGAGAATAATCTTGGTTTTTTGCTACAGGATGCTCAGATTTAGCTGTGCCACATTGTCGCACCAAGACAGCACAGTTTTCAGAGTTATGTCGCTACACCCATACATTTTGTTAATTCTCTCTCCTTTTGCATGTACTTCCTTGCGTTTATTAGACCTTCCAGACCTTTGTACACTCACAGAAACCATAGGTTCTAAATTGTGTACAGCTGTGGTCTGTGCCTAATCCAGCCTTGCTCTGCTCAGAATGAAATGCTTTGTTTCTAATGTGTAATGTTGTAACAGCCACCGAGGCTCCAAAACATCATGGTATGTTTTGCCTCATTAGGTGAAGCATTTTATTTAACTCCATAAAATTCCACTTTATGCCAAAGGAAGGTGTAAAATACTATAACATATGTCATGTAGAAATAACAAGAGTTGTGTGCAATGGCCAGGAAGCCTCTGGTGTCTGTTTGAGGTGGCTCTAAAGGCCTTGGCTTTCGAGTAGATCTGTAGTTGGTGACAGCTCATGCTTATGTAAAAATTAGAGCGGCAATTACGTGCCTTCTACCTACGTATTTTTAGCATGCCAATCAACCTGGGATCCAGGCACCAAAAGATTAGTGGATTAGTGGTAAAGAGAAAACATTTGCTTAAATGCCAAGTAATGTTAGGTTTATTTAGATCTCAGTTCTCTGCTGCTTTCATCTCTTACTAGCGGGGCACTGAATAATAGGTAAGACATGCACTTTGGTTGAAAGTGGACCTCCATTTCTTACTCTCCTTTCTGTGCATCTCTGCTTTTTCAGAGTCCCACTGGCTCTCTTCAACCCGGTTTCAGGCCAAGAATTGCTCCCTGTTCCCTTTTATGGCTCTCCTGGGTCTTTTTACCTTTAGGGTCTGAAAACATTCCTGAAACATATGCCATTCTTAAATGGATATCTCCTGATAGAGGGATTTTTGCTGGAGTGGCAGTGGAAATGTGAGGGGAGAAAGGGTGAGACGCTGGTTTTCATTGCTGTGCTTTGGCAAAGGGGAGGCTTGTAAGATAGAGAACCCTTTGCACTTTTCTATATTCTTTAAGAGATCTTGTTGATGGCAGTGGAAGCTGTATCCTGGGGTTTAAAGCTGGGTGTTGGGAGATCAAGCGACCCCAAAATACACCTGAGAGGAAATCTAGTGGAAGTCTTGAAATGGTATTTTTTGAGGCAGGAGGGTCAGGAGTGCACTTGCACAATTGCCTTTATTTCCAGATGTCTGTGGGGATGAGTGGGACAAGGGAAGAAAGGATCTGAGGCACAGGGGCATTTGTGAGCTGTACCCAGAGAAAAAGGTGAGAAAAGTAATTGTTAGTGAGATCCTTCTTTCCACAGATGCTTTGGCACCTAATACTCCCCAAGGCGTTAAGGGAAGCCAAAGGATTTAGTTTCTGGCAGCCGTTGCCGGGATCTGAACTAAATCTAGAGGCATGGTAGAAATGATGCTGTGCTTTGAGTTTTCCACCTGGAATCTAGTTTGGATCCAGAAATGAATGTTTGTCCATGCCTTTGGATTTGAATCCTGAAACTTTACAGTGACCTGGT
The DNA here is from genome assembly GCA_013397115.1 of Edolisoma coerulescens. Classification (NCBI taxonomy): domain Eukaryota; kingdom Metazoa; phylum Chordata; class Aves; order Passeriformes; family Campephagidae; genus Edolisoma; species Edolisoma coerulescens. The sequence goes on from VWZW01001228.1 coordinate 369,706, forward strand.
GGTTGGGTCCTGGTGTCAGCTTTCTGTGTTTTCAGTAAACTTGGAAACTGGCCGCGAAATAGGCAGGAGTGATAAGCATAAATCTGGGGGTTTATGCTTTGTCTGGAATAGAGCTCTGCTGCAACGAATAAAACCTAAAGCTGTATCTAACTAATCTAACTAATAATGATATACTTAAGGTTTACACAAGCATAAAGAATATTCTTCGTGTGGCTTACATGCACAATTACTGTGCACTGATGCACTTAATTATCCCTTCTGTAAACTCACTGGCATTCTTCAGATTGTAAATGAAGCTGGCATTGTCTAACACCTGTATGTCCTTGCAGAGATGTTCATGGAGTGGTTACAACAACCGATTTTTTATTCATGGTGATATTTTTTCTTTTTAACAATGTTCTTACGCTTCTAGCTGACAAAACTCCATTGTTCCTTTTTTTCAGAGCTAATAATAACTGCATCATCCAGCATGTTACATAAATGCCTCAGTCCTTTGGTGACAGCTTTGCCCACTGTCAAAGCATTTGCAGCAATATGCTGATTGCCAATTACTGTGGTACAGCTGGGTTGAAGCAGCTGAGAGCAGTCTCCAAATTGAAATGGTTTTCAGGTAGCTCTTAAGTGGAAGTATCAGCTTTAAAGGATGAAATGGTTGTGTGGGCAGCAGATCCTTGTCTCTCTGCAGCTCCATTCCTGCTTGCCACCCTTCTCCATCCAGAAGTTCTGGTAATTTCAAACCTTGCCTGAGGGTTCTTGTGACTTTTCAGTGTGCAGAAGGTTTTTTGTCTTTTCTCCTTCTAAAAGGATTCATTTGTTGAAAACTGGTGGAAGACTGGCTCTTGGAGACTGTCATAAGGACAATTCCTTATTGGCAGCAACTTAAACAGCGGTTTTGCAAAACTCTGTAAGCAAAGTTTGTGCTACACAAGAGAGTGCTTCTACTTTGTGCCAAGGAAAGAGCTTTGTTGACTGCAAGAAGCAAAACTCTTTTTTTGCCTGACCCTTTTCTCATCAAGACCACATATTAACTAAGTTTTCATAAAGCTTAGCAGCTGCAGCCTTTGACAGGCAACAGTCGCCTTCCTGTAACCCTGTGCTTGTAAAGGGTGTGCAGAAGAAGTAACTCACTACAGTGGGGAGCCACTTCTGGGCCCACCCTGTCTAAATTCTCCTTTTAGCCCACTAAGAAAACCAGCTGTCTAAGCCTGACAGGTGTGGGCCCGCCCTTCAAAGAACTGCAAAGAGGCTGTCCCTGATCAGGGTGTTTTAAGTATTCATCTTGAGTGCCAGTGTTGGGTTATGGACTGTGCTCTTGGAAGAAGAAGAATCTTCCTCAGAAACTGGGGATAGCTTCCTTCTGGTGCCAACAGCATGTGGACCGTGCTGAGTAAAACCCAGCCATGAGTCCCTGGCATCCTCTGTGTGGCTCAGCACATCAAGGGATGGCTCTTGGCAGTATCAGCAAGGAAGGGCTTCCTTTAAACTGGAGAAATCCGGTGTAACATTGCTGAGTCCGGGGAACTGAGGCCTCAAGCTTGTGTGAGGTGGGTAAAAAGAAAGCTAAAGCCCTGGGTTTAGCTGGGTATTCAAGCTGCAGTGTGGACATCTTCATGCTCTGTTGATGTCAAAGTTCTTTAGTGCTGAGAATGGTCCAGACCAAATTAAACATCTTTCTTTTCTTGAACTGATTTGCAAGCTGAGCTTCATTAGGGTGGCAGGAGGTGTTGTATCGGTGAATTCATTCGCACTCTGCTACTGTATAAACACAGCTTTGGTGCAAGTGCTTCTGGCTTCAAGTAACAAAACACCTGAAACTTGCCATCCTGATGCGTGGAGACTGATATTGGTGCATGATAGAATGCGCATTGCTGAGTGGTTTAAAAAAAAAGTCTATCTTAGTATAGCCCAGTTTAAAAGGTAACTGAGTGGACTGGAAATTTAAAAATAAAGCTGGCTGTTCCTGCCTTAATAAAGTCCCAAAGCAAAATTTACTGAAAAACTCTTCTTTCTTTCCTGTGTTCTTGCACACAAACCTAAACAGTAATAGTACAGGGATTTTTAGGATAACAGGTTCTACTTGTTTGTGGGTTTTAGTGGGTTTTTTTCTTTCCTTTTCTCCAGAAATACCAACTGTAACACAGCAGATCTTGGGACAAGACTCTTGTGCTACTTCTGTCATAATGGAGTAGAGAACAAAACCTGTTTTAAGATTAATTGAATCGGTAATTAGATTTGTGAGACTATTTCAAAAACCAGTCTGAGAATGCAACATCGTATTCTAACATAGAAATTAGATGTGTTTGAACTTGAACCTGTCCCTGTAAATAAGTAGAAAGCACAAGCATGGAAGATGTGCTGTGCAAAAGGCGTGACTGGGCACCTTGTCCTGCGTTCTGTCTGTGGAGGGAGGTGAACACATGAAACAAGGAGTGGGAAACTGGCATTGCAGCAAGTAGGAAGCTGTTCAAACTTCATAGGTGATGTGATGGCATCTAAAATGCCTTCATTCTCTTTGCTGTTCAGTCTAAGACTGCAGCAGTCAGGTGCCTGTTGGTCCAAAGCCAGGGATCCCCTTGCTGGACAGGCTTTAGCATCCTGCTGTGTTTAAGGACCTGAGCCAGTGTCTTGCTCCTGCTTGAACATTTGTCACTCTGCCATCATTAATGTTCTTTTGGGAGCTGAGAGCTGCATTTCAAACTCTTCAATTTCATATGGTTATGTACCTTGCTCATGTCCTGTGTAACTAAACAAAAACTTAGCAGGCAGTTTAAGAATAATGATGTATGAAACTTCAGTTTCAATGAACTTTTAATTGTTGCTCAGATTGTTTTCTCTATTAGTGAAAATGCTCATTCATTCCATATCAAGTGTTCAAAAAACACAGCAGATTTAAATATAAACATGCAATCGAAAAGAAAATATGCCACTTGTATGTGAACAGGATAGGCCAAGGATCTCTGGGGCATGTTTTCCCTAGAGGGGGAGCCCATACTTGTAAAGGCAGCATGAACAGTATGAGTGAATTCCACACCTTGATTTGTAGAGAAAATAAAGTCCTGAAGCCTAAATAATTTCCTGTATTTATAAGTATAGGTCTGGTTTTATGCTTGTTCCACTGTTGCCTGCTAATGCCTTCAGCCTTTGGAGACAGACTCCAAGCATTGGAGCACCATGCATTGGGTACCTGTTTAATAAACTCCGCCTGCTCCACTGCAAAAAATCACCCAAACTGACATAATTTAATTTTTTGCATTTGACAAGATTATAATGCAATTTTTGTGTAAAAGGGATGGTGTAATTCATACTTACTTGCTACTGTAGTGACATGTCTGTGGTCTCTTGGCAGCTGGGACTTGGGGCTATTTTAAGATTGACAGTGTTGATGCTGTATAATGTTACTCAGTAGGCAGATAGTTCAGTATTTTAATCAAGGACAGAAGGAAGAGATGGTGGCAAACTAAATTTCTCATTTTAAGAACCTTTTCTTCTTTATTTAGATGTGCAATGACTCTTTTATGTGAACAAATCTCCTTTTTAATAGAATTTTTTAAATGCTGCGCCTTTTCCCAGCGTAATTAATTTGTGGCAACAATAGTATTTCATTACATTGTGTTTGTGTAAAGAATTAGGCTGTACAGCACAGGGGAGTGTCCATAGCTCTGTATTTATATCACTGTTGTCAATTTGACTTCTTGTGCAGGAGTTTTTACATAACTTCTGTGACTGTTTAGCCCTATGATGGATGATAATAAATGGTCAGAGTACTGAAATGGGCAGCAAACCAGAACCTGTCCCAGTGCACCTGGTTATGCATTATTTCACGAGTTGCTCCTTTTCGCTCTTCCTATTGCAGAGGTGGTGGCTAACTCTGTGGAAGCTCAGTGCCAAATTCCCTTTGGATTAAAATCTTTAGGGAAGAGCTGAAAGGAAACCCTGGCAGAGAGACTTGTAAAGGTAGTGTGGATATGGGCCATTAGCAGGAGGCACCTCTGGTTTTGACAATTGTTTTGTTTCCTTTAATTTAATGCTTACACAACTTTTTAGTTCAAACAGCTCAAAATTAGAATGAAACAACTTAAGACACGCAGGGTGGAAAAACATCATCCTGCAGATTTGAATGTGGGCTGTCTTCAGGTGCCTCCTAAAGAAAACAGAAAATTATTCTAAAATACAAATTCACATCTAAAAATCTCTGTTAAAAGAACTCCTGTGCCCCCTGCTGAGGGTTGCCTTCCCAAAAATCTGGCCTTGGCAGAACTCTCTGGGTCCTCTAAACTGATGTCTGGATTAACAGCTCAAGTAGGAGGTTGTAGCAGAACTACTCTGAATTTACACCTAGAGAGTGAATCACCAGAGAGGTCACTGGTATTGCAGCTTTAACATAGGCGCCAGCTCTATAAAAAGAGATTTAACTTGAGGAGGATTGTGTAATGCCTTTGTGTAGTGTGTGAATGTGACTTTTTTTGACGAAGAAATGCCAAGGCATCCGTGGAAACATTTTTGTTTGTCTGCAGGAGATGAGCAAACCAGTTGGAAGAAGCCTCAGTTAGACATGCTAGCAGGAAGCTCTTCCTTTAGAAGTGGTAGCTGTTGCTGGAAGACATTAAAATTGTTCATCCAAGTTCTAAACATAACTTATTTATTCAAATTTTAGTCTAAAAACACCCAGTTATGAGACAGAAATGATGACTAAAGCTGTTAGGTAACTTCACTAAGTCCTGAAAATGGCACGCAGTACAGGATTGAAGGTGTAACAGCATAGCTAACAGTATTATACTAAATAAAACTTCTTGAGTTTAGTTCAACACTAGCTGAAGTACTGATGTGTTTTTCTCCCTTGAGTGTCTCAGGCTCTGGAAGGGCTCAACATGTGAACAAAGATGTCTTTCATAATAGGGAAGCTGTAAAGCAGCGTGTTGTTTGAAGTGCTGAGAATTTAATCTTGTTACTAATTTTGACAACTATTTCTACCATGTCTGTCATTGCATTCAACACCTCTATAGTAATCCAGTCATGGAAGGTTTTATTTATCATGTGGATTTACCCTTTGCCAGTAGCGGGGGGAAGAGAGATTGCAAGGGGGAGTAGTTAACGTCTGCTTCATATTTTTTCCCTTCCCCAGTACATTGTGCATCTTTTCATTTTGTTCATACTTGCTTTTTTTATTTCTGTTTGTTATGTTGTGTAGTCTTGTACCAATGGCTACAAGCAGATCTCCATGGCAAGAGCTCAGACACTGCAGACAAAACCTCAGGTAAAGAGGGGTTAAGGATAAAACAATGATCAGGACCTCTCTATTTCTTTGTTTTCAGTCTTCTAACTCCTCTTGAATCAAATTAAAGATCAGAGGTCAAAATCAAAACCAAAACTCTTGGACTTTTTCATTCTTTTACCTAATTTAAATCAATATTTGGTAAATTTTGTTCTGTTTCTTGAAGCTGTCTTGGCAGATGTGGTTCTTCAGCAAAATCCCAGTAGTGGTGTCAGTATATGGGTGGAGAGGAGACTGTGCTAGATCTCCGTGCTTAATAGACTGAACAATATCTTGCATGAGGCCATATTAGAGGATGCTTATCCAAAAATCTAACAAGGCTTAGTTATGTGGATTTGTGAATAAAGGGGCCTGGAAGGTTCAGCTCCACCAATTTCTGCTACAGAGACACAAGGAAGCACGTTTTGCAGTCTGGATTTGAATAGCAATAGTAAGGTTCACACAGACACATACCCCCCCAAAAAATTCCAGATAATTTAGGTGTATTGATGGGGTACACATCCCCCTGTGGCTTCCTGCTTAAATATGATCCATTCATTCCTTTACATATCAACATACAAAACTCAGGTTAGACACTGCCCTCCTCCCCAGCCCCCCCAAAATCCACTGCCATCTTATACACAATGCAGATTTTAAAACTTTGGAATGAAAAGTGTTTTGTCTGCCTTGTTGCAGTTCTTCCTTTTGTATCATCTCCATCCTCTGCTGTGAGATTATGAGAATATGTGGTCAGAAATAAGGCCTTTGAGTTAATGTCCTTGAACTCTGATCAGCCTCCCACTGCCACCTTGGCATCCTGGGGAGGCACAGAAGAAAAGCAGCAGAGCACAGTTTGTGCACTACTTAAACTAACCAGTTCCTGAGCCTGACAATTAACAGCCTGCTTGCTCCCCAGCCAAGCACTGTTATTCCTGTGCCCACATTATTTTCTCACTCACACCTTGTGTATTATTTGCTTCTCGTGCAGGGTCATCCTGTTATTTAATAAGCTTAACAGAATTCCATCTACAGGGAGAGAACATAGCTGGGTGTGCTGAGCACTTTTAATTAGAGGAGCTATCACAGAGGTGGTCACCATGAGCACTGTGCATAGTTGTGCTCCCAGTACGTTCCTCTAAAGGAATAAAAGATATTTTTGTTTCTGTAGTCACAAGCATTCCTGTCCACATTCCAGAGCTTGGAAGGAGCGACAGATAGCTCGCATTCCCTGGACCAGAGGGTGTGGGTGGAGGATGCCTCTGCCTATTTGGTGCACGGCTTTGTATGCCTCTGTCACTGACAATTAATTGAAGCAGATCTGCTTAAACCTGAAGATAGCTAAATTTTTATGTAGGATCACTCTTATGACAGTCATCATGATTAACAACTTCATGACTGTAGCTGCATTTCCCTAGTAGTTGTATCCTTCATCCAAAACATGGATCAGGCTTATTTTCTAATTTTGAGCAATCTTTTTGTTTTGAAATGAAATTAGCACAGTTTTCTCTTGATCTAGCATCCATTGCTTCACCATTTGCTTTTAATTTAAAACTAGATGTCCTTTTAAAAGCCAGCCCCTTAAAGGGAAGGCACAAGTTGTTTAAGAGTGCCATTAACAGGATGTAGTATCCAAATGAAATGGAAGTTGAATCTGACGCATTTTACACAATTTTTAAAAGTACTTTAATTTTTTTTTTAGTATCCTGAAAGAAAAAGGATTCAATTCAAACCTAATTTTTTAATTTGCCTCTGAGAGGCAGCTGACTATGTAAGTTGTGCTGTTTGCATGGGCAGCACACATCAAATACAGTGCTTCTGTCCGTATTCAGAGTACTGTTATCTGACCATTAGTGTTTTAGCAAATGGATTCAATGCGCATTTGATACTTGGTTCACTTTTAATGTGCCTTGCTAATCCTGTTTGGAAAGTTAGCAAAGAAGCACTTAAAAGCACATAGGAGGTTTAATGAAAATTCACTGTTTGTCTAGAATAACTGCCAAGTAAATTCTCTCTGCCACGTGTGACTCAGCAGTTGGGAACCACCAAAACTGAGAGCTGATAGTATCAGGCACCCTTCAGTCCGGATCCCTTCCCTCATGTTTGCCAAGAAGATCCTGCTCCCTGTGGTTCTCTTCCAGCTGCTTGTCAGTGTGGAGCTGGCTGTCGTGGTCCATGCCTCTCAGCTGGTTTTGGTGAGAGTTGGGGTGTTTCCTGCTGGTTTGGGCAAATGATGACATTTCACCCTCACACACAGGCTGCTCCTGTCATATCCTTTTCTGTTTCTTTCCTAAATCATGTATCTCCTCTAAAAACTTGCCCTGCTTGTCTTTCCATGAGGCAGCTTTGTATGGAGGGTGCAATGTCATGTCCTTTCAAGCTAATGACAGGTTGATTTACTCCAGTGTGGTGTCTTGGCTCTTCTCTTTTCCCTCATCATCACTGATTGAGAGAATTGTATTTTCTCTGTGTATGTTTTACCTTAAGTTTGTATTTTTCTTAAATCACTGGAGTAATAAAATGAAACTCTGCAGAGACTCTGGAAGGGTAAGTTGTTTGTGCCATTTACTTTTCTGGATAAAATGAATCCATGTTGTCAGCCTATGGGGACATTGTAACTGCTGGTTTTGGGCAGCTGGGTTTCTTAAAGCAGTGCTTATACTTGATAACCAAATTTTTTTTTATTATTTTGTCATGAGAAAGGAAACGTTTAAAGAAACTTAAACTTCAGCAATCACTTTATGTGATTGTGATCACACAAATGTTAGTGGTGGAGAACTTCATGAAGTCATCCAGATATTCTCTTCTAACTTTTAGTAGAAACAACCAAATAAATTCAGCATCAACTACCTGCCTTTCTGCCACGTCGCAGTTGTAGGGTAACCTCTGTCAGATGTGAGAATTATTGAAGATCTAATTGGGAAATAACCTCATGCATATTTGATTATGCAAGCATGTTAATTACTGTTTGATTCTAAGAACTAAAAATGTTGCTGAGTATGTCTAAGTACATACCTGGAGAGAGAATTTTTGCTGGCTTTACTTGTTGGGATCTTTATTTTGTAAAATTTTAGGAATTGGTGGATGACGCTGTATGTTTATCTTTAATGGCTCTGCAAAGAACTTTTGGATCAAAATAAGAGGTTGTTCTGCCATGATCTGAAATAGAGAAATGGTCTCTGTGTTTGTGTAATTGTCTGAGCTCGTAACTGAGCATGAGGTGGATCTTTATAGATCTTGTGCTCTGGACTGCCATAGCAGCTCATGGCAAGTCTGGTCCAACTTGGCAGAAGTGATGAACTAACCAACTAAACCCTGACATACCTTTTAATGTGATCCAGTTTAGCTGATAAGTTCAGTTTTCTTTATTTCTGTGATGCATACACTTTTGCTGGATTTCTGGTTTGCCTTAAGCAATTCCAGAAGCAGGCTGGCTTCCCCTGCCAGAGCTCCTCTTGTAGAACCATAGAACCATTACTTTGGAAAAGACTTTTAGGATCACTGAGTCCAACCATTACCCAGCACTGCCAAATCCACCACAGAACCATGTCCTGAGTGCCACATCTACATGTCTTTTAAATATTTCCATGGTGATTCAGCCACTTCCCTGGGCAGCCTGGTCCAATGCTTGATAACCCTTTCTGTGAAGAAATTTTTCCTAATATTCAGTATAAATCTCCCCTGGTGCGATGTGGGGCCATTTCCTCTGGTCCTGTCACTCATTACCTGGGAGAAGAGACCAACCTCCACCTCGCTACACCCTCCTTCCAGGGAGTTTGAGACTGCAAGGTCTCCCCAGTCCCCTCAGCCAGTTCTCATCCTGCTTTTTCCTTCCCCAGGAAACACAACTGTAGTCTTTAGTGCTAAAAGAAAAAATAATCATGCAATCATTAAGGTTGGAAAAGACCTTTAAAATCATTGAGTCCAATCATTAACCTGGCACTGCCTTTTTACTGCTAAACCATATCCCCACGTGCCACATCCATGTGATTTTTTAACACTTCCAGGGTGGTAATTCCACCACCATGGTGCTGCAATGTGTCTACTGTTTTGCATGCTGTAGACAATCCAGTGAGGGGAACTCCATTAACAATATCACTGTGAAATAATTTGTATGCTGATAACTGGATGCATTTCTGCTTGATGTCTAATTTCAATCTTCCTCTTTGCACTTGCTGGATTCTTTGTGTGGCAGAAGTCTGTCCTTGAAATTTGATGTAGAAAAAATAAATGTTTAATTTCACACAGGACTTGTAATATAAAAAAGATCATCTGTAATGAATCCTTGAATAATTTATAATAGCCAAGAGGTGCTCATATTTTTTATTGACCTTAAAGACAGCTTCTAACAAACTTGAGGGAAAGTGCTCTTTCAGTGACTAAGTAAAGCCATCTCTAGATACTCAAGCTACAGGGGAAGGTCAAGAATCCAGTTGATTGCAAGGTCTTTTTCTGTAAAATTTCAGCAGTGATTTTTCTCTTGACAATATATTTCCATTCTGTAAATACTAAACTGGAAGCTGTTGTGCAGCTGCAGTAAGATTTTGTGGAAAGGAGGGTAAGGTCAGACTGAATGGGAATCTTTTCTATTTCTCTTTTAAGAGTCATACCTCTGTTGAGAGTTAAAATGCCCATCAGATTTCACAAAACAAACAAACAAAAACCAAAAAAACCCCCAAAAAACCAACTCCAAGCCAGCTCTCTCTGAAGCGTTACTGCTGTTTCGAGTCATTATTTCTTCATTTGTTGCAGGAGAGAATTTCGACCAGAGTCCCCTAAGAAGAACCTTCAAGTCCAAAGTTCTGGCCCATTATCCTCAGAACATTGAGTGGAACCCCTTTGACCAGGATGCCGTCAACATGGTAAGTAGAGAAAAAACTCTCTTCTCAAATTGTTACCTGACAGCGTCAGCTCTCGAGAGGTTCCTGTGCTGTTTACAGCCACTCCTTGTGATGTTCTTGTGATCTTGTGATTGTGGTGCTTCTGCTGGGACTAAGAGCACTCACTGGGCATGCTGCTTGAAAAGCTGTAGAGGAAGAGGTATTATGAAAACAGAATACTTTCAGGCACAACGAAACTAAAGTGCTGCATTTCCCTTGTTAGTTTTAAGTCTGCTGCATGATGAAACAAGTCTAAGCACCATCCCAGGGACTGGGTGAGAAGGGGTGTGGTCACCTAGGACACCTCTCCACAGGTAGGAAGGAGGCAAACCAAGGAATTTTTAAGATACTGATATCCATGTGAGATTTTTGAATACAAAGCACCTTAATTCTGCAGACAGCAAGGAAAGAGGAATCTTTACGCAGAAGCTGGAACTTACCTAAACCACAGCTTTTGCTGGGTCATCACTTCTAACAGCACCTCTGCACCAATGCATCTCCTGTACATCTCTTTCCTCTCAGTTATGTTTGATGTGAGCATCTGTGTGGCTGAGTCCCATGGACTGGGAAGGGAGGGGAAAACAGTTCTTGGAGTGGGGGCAGTGCCAACTGAAAGACTGACGATCCCCTGGGAATTTTTCTGAAGAGCTGGTAATTAAAGGATGATTCCAAAAATCACCAAAGCGCTTACTAAGAACATAACCTGACAAAGACAACAGATTACTGGTACTTGAGCTTCCCAGTACAGAAAATGCCTTTTGTTTCTTAATTTAAAAGTAACCAATTGTTGTAACAATAACATTAAACAATATTCCTGCTTCTAGCTGTTTTCAAAAATGTGTGTTGGGTCTAACTCAATATTGGAAAATTAGGGAGCTCCTTCCCCCAGTCTAGTTTAGGTGTGCTTTGCATTTGAGGAAGGTAGGATAGCACACTACCTGCTTCAAAATGGAACTGACCTCATTGTATGGTGCAGGTGTGAAGCCAGGAGAATCTCCTGGCCCTCACCCAGCAGATAGAGAGGTGGGGAATACATAAAACACACATTAAGTTGGCTTTTGCCAATGCAAAAATGCATTTGGAGCTTCCCTGCAGTCATGAAGATGTAGAAAACTGGAGTTCATCTAAATTTCCACTGAATTTTATTTTTAGCCTTCTGCCAAACATTTAATATGACAGCACAGGAGCTGGAAGTAGCAGTGACACCGAGAGCTGATGCTGTGGCACTGCACTTGCATAGAAAGGCAGAGGTGAGCCTGGTCACTCCCTCTGCTTGCTGACAACTGGGGATTTCTGTCCTCTGCTTCCAAATGTGCACTGCTGGAGCTGGGGTGGTATTTGGGCAGGTCTCCACTTCACTTTGCTTATACAGAAGGCACGAAGGACTCAGAGGCGTGCTTCGTCAGCAGTTAAGATGGTAATAGCTCAACTGCCAAGGCTATTTATGCCTTTTAGTTCTGCCTTTGAATTGGGGGGGTTCCAGGATGAAGTGATGAGGGGTGTGCAGCAGGAATAAAGCAGCTGGAATTGCTGCATTGTTTGTCTCTCACATTACAGTTGAGAGTGTCTAATATTCATGAAGTGTGATCATAGTATCAGACAAAAATAGAATGCTAAAACCAGCAAGAGACCTATTAAAATAATTGAACTGAGCTGCATTCAACTAAAATCAAATATCTGAAGAACTCATCTTTCATTTGCAATGTGTCTTGGAGAAAAAAAAAAGCGTTTACTAACAGCAGCAGTATTTAATGATCTTTTAAATTATCTTTTGGCAAAATTCTTTATTGTTTTGATCTGAAGCATCATTTAAAGTAATATCCACCTCCACAGAATCCCTTGAGGCAATTACTGGCCTTTCTGATCTTGCCTTGCTGCATTAGTTCTGCCTATGTGTTTGCTTTATGTGAGTTTCCAGAAGCAATTTTCCTCAGAGAAGAAAATGCATAAATCCTTGAAGGTTAACTTGTGAGAACTCTGGCTTTGCTGGATGCCTAAGGAATTTCAATTGCCTTCTGGAACCATCGTGTCGCTTTAAAAATAGCCCCCTGAAGTCCCAAGCAATCAAGCTGCCAAAGAGTCATGTTTTCTCTCTGTCTCAAAGTGTGTGTCAAAGTACAGAGTTCTCTTTAATAGGGAATTCTGTCTTCCCCCTGCTGCTTTTTGTGATTATCCCTGCCTAACCTCGCACACTATCTTCTGTGGCCATTCTGCAACCAAGTGTGGTACCAAACAAAAGTTCTCAGTAGAGAGAAACAGAAATTTTTAGGCATTGAGCCTACTATTTTAGCCCTGTGATTCATCAAGGTATACAAATCTTTTCCTGTATTTCTGAAGCTCAAGGAAGCATTATCTGTTGAACGTCTCATGTACTGAAATAAAGAATTAAAGGTTCCCTGGTGGAATTTGAAGGAGCAGGCTTTAACACAAACAAAAGCATCTTTCTCTCCACCCCCTCACCCACAGTGCAATTTGGGTATGGAGCTTGCTGCCACGGCATGTTGTGAACGTGAGAAATATGTAGAGGCTTAAAAAGTGAAATGAAGGATCTAATGGAGAAGAGGTGAACCAGTGCTAGTGGGCAGTGGTCCAGGGGAGACCTTTGGTTCCAAATATCTGTAAATGATGATGGCTGGGAGAAGAAGGAGGGAGGGATTATGGGTGGGTGGGTGTGTGTCCTGCCTCTCTGCTTGGGGAAAGGGTATCTCCTCTACTTGTGACTTCCAGAGACAGGTTATGGATTAGTTGATACCTTTTTCTCTATCTTGGTGCAGCTTCCTTTTGTTTTTACAAACTGTCTTGGTTATAAGCCTTATGGCAAATATGGTGCAATTCTGCAGTTTTCTGCTGATGGATATGTTTAAATATAGATAGTGAAATGCTCTGGAAACCAGAATCAGCAATCTTGGATAGTTTTCAGTGTTTATACAAAGATGCAATGCAGGTGACTGGCTGTGTTCTCAGCAGCAGTGAGCCAGATTCACAGCAGCAGGCTAAGATTTGACCCCCCTTAGCACATCCCAAGCCGCTCTCCAACACTCTCCTGTGGCACGTGTGACACAGATGAGATGGGAAGTGATTGATGACCGAGGCCCTAAGATGAAAGTTTTCATGCATTAACCACAAATTCAAAGCTTTCTGTACTGCTGCAAAATGAGTACAGGCTCTTCCTTTTGATCTTAGCTTCTTAAATGACTCCTGGTCATTCCTCCTGCCTCGGTTCTTCCCATCTTCTTTTTTTTTTTTCCTCTGCTTTTTCCCGTGTCCTCTTATAGGTCTAACAACAGCAGGAGTCTCTGGGCCAAGGTTTGCAGCCAGGGTCTTAAAAGGGCAATATTCTGCATGTGTCAAGTTGTGGCTGAAACTTAATAGATGGGCATCCCTTTGTGTGTGTTTACCCAGTATATAAAGGACAAGGGAATAATAATTAAGGCTTGGAGGAAATTTATTTAAACAGCCTTCTGAAACTCTCTCAGCTGATCTGAATTTCCCTAATGCCTCTCTGTGCCTGATTGTAATAGTATATCTAATTTGCTTGTCCAGGTATTTTTCTGTAAAGTGAAGAAAGTATAATCTCTGATAGCATTGAGATTTAAGCCTATGATTTCAGCCTGGTTGGCTTTGATAAGGCTTATAGCCACTATTGAAAGCCCACATTCTAGAAATAAATTTTTATTAAGCAAGCCTGCCAAAAAAATGAGGTTAAGAGAGATATTTATTGTGCAGAATAAATTTAAATAAAGTGTGAAACAAGGATTTTTTACTACTTCTTTATTGGAGAAGCTTTAACCATGGCACTGCTGTTAATGCCTCAATAAAAACTATAAAGCTTTTGAATAAAAATGTGGCTGCTGTTCAGAAATGGTTCAAGCTGCAATTTCATGGTTTGTGTCAGCAAAGCCCATCAATTGAATTAAATTCTTCTGCCAACTCCAGGCTACTTATTTCCCTATACGCTACCTTTTTGAGCAATACATGAAAGCTGCCCTAGATAATTTAGGGGCCTGATATCCTGTTGTGAAGTGAGTCTGGACCACTTGCCTAATTCCCAGCTTTATCAGGCTGTTGAATGGTCTCTGCAAGGTGCACTGCTGAAGTTCAGGGTAGGATGTGCCTGAAAATACATAATTATTTCTCCTGACCTCTTCCAGCATGAGAAAAATTTATTCCTGGTCAAGGTGAGACATTAGGGGATGCACTCAGCTATGTGTCGGTTCATATCCCATGGTAAAGTTGGCTTCTACTGTTGCCTTTTTTGAAAAGGAACACTTTGAAGGTTCTACTTCTCTTCTTTCCTTTTATTTCTTCAGATGGTACAAATAAAGCTTTAGTTCTTCGTTTATAAACATACTTATTTAGCTAGAACATGAGGAGTTTCCTGTTGATGCACATTCAAACAAGTTTTGGTGGATGTTTGTTATTTTGTATTAGATGGCTGATAGCATTCCCAAAGAATGTCTGGAAAAATGCTGTGATTTATCACAAGGGCCATGCTTCAGAGAAACAGCCAGTGTAGTAGAATCACTGCAAGGGATTTTGCTGAGTGGTAATTCAAAAACGAGGCTTTCATAGATGTTGGGTGTTTCCCTCCCTTCCCCGCCTTTTTTCCAGTCTAAGCTATTTGGTAGCACTTAGAGAAGAAAGTAAATGTAATAGCTGCCAGTCAGTTGGGGTTTGGTTTGCTGGTTGGGTTTTTTTCCCAGAAAATTAGGGAAGATCAAAGAATTCCAAGAAGTCTATGTAATTTAAATTCAGTGGTATGAGATGCTTCCTTGGCTCTCTGATTTTAGAGTACTGTAGGCATGATATATGCAAATGAGAGCAAAGCTGGATGTTTTTATATGATGCTTAAGTAAATGAGACAAAGACTATTCAGTAGTGAAAACGGTTTCAGCACGTAGCGAAAATGAGCTGTAATGACTTGATAGATGGGTTATTTTGGAGGGTTCTTTCCTTTCTTCACTCATGTCTCCCTCTTAAGTAGCATCAGTTTTAGGCTGTTTGTTCTTGGATAATTTTTATGTTTAAAGCTAAATGGCTTGTTGCGATGCAGCGGATGAAAAGAACGCGCCTGTACAGCAAAAATAAAAGAGCAAAATTGTGTCTTAAGTAACTCTATTTCTTTTCTTCTTTCTTAGCTGTGCATGCCCAAGGGGCTGTCTTTCAGGACACAGGCGGATAACAGGGAGCCGCAGCTGCACTCGTTCATCATCACCAGGGAGGACGGCTCCCGCACGTACGGCTTCGTGCTCACGTTCTACGAGGAGGTCACGAGCAAGCAGATCTGCACGGCCATGCAGACGCTGTACCAGATGCACAACGCCGAGCAGTACAGCAGCGTCTGTGCCTCCTCCTCCTGCAGCATGGACTCCCTGGCCAGCAGCATCGACGAGGGCGACGCCACGTCCCTCGCCAAGCTCCAGCGCTACAACTCCTACGACATCAGCAGGGACACGCTCTACGTCTCCAAGTGCATATGCCTCATCACCCCTCTGCCCTTCATGCAAGCCTGCAAGAAGTTCCTGATCCAGCTCTACAAAGCAGTGACCTCCCAGCAGCCCCCGCCTCTGCCCCTGGAGAGCTACATCCACAACATCCTCTACGAGGTGCCCCTGCCGCCCCCGGGGAGGTCACTCAAGTTTTATGGGGTTTATGAGCCCATCATTTGCCAGAGACCTGGGCCCAACGAGCTGCCACTCTCTGACTACCCTCTGAGGGAGGTCTTCGAGCTGCTGGGCCTGGAGAACCTGGTCCAGGTTTTCACCTGTGTTCTTCTGGAGATGCAGATCCTTCTGTACTCACAAGGTGGGCACTCATCCAGCAATGCCTGTTTCCAGTGGGCAGTTCCTGGGCAGTTGCAGCCACAGGAGCTCATAGAATTTAATGTTATATGGAGCTGAGGTTGATTTTTGAAATGTGAGAATGCATTGAAAAAACGAGAGAAATGAGTGTGTCTTAATGAAAGCACTAAATAATTGTTTCCTCCAGGCAGTCTAGGTGCTGCTTGTTTAATTATGCATTGTATTTATCACTTGTGGCAGCTAGCAATAGAATACATTTGATTATTATCCACACTCTGCCCTTGATCATGCAAGACAGCATGAAATTAATCCTGTCTTCTTCAAAAATACCAGCAGAAAGTAATACATCTTGCAGAAGACTCTTGCTACTACTTTGTTTTTCAAATTTCAGCACCATATCGAAGTCTGGTGAAATTTCCTGCCTCCCATATGATGGATATGTTCTTGTTAAAACACTGAGAGTCTTTTAGCACTTGGAGGCTAAAGATTTAATGGTGGCTTGAAACTGAGTGAGGTTACAGGTCATTCCTTTTTAGTTCTGCTTGAGATATTTGGGAACTTTGCTGACAAGGGTGCTTCTTTTTGAGACACTAAGATTGCAGTTGGCCAAACACTGGCAGAAGTTGCTTGCACAGAGCCTGTCCATGTTGAAGTGTACCAGCAAGATTTTTGGAAAATCTTGTTTTGAAAACCTTTTCTCTTGTGGTTGTGTCTTTCTGTAATAGTGCAGTGCTCTGCTGCAGGTTTGGGGAATCTGGACTTAGCACTGGGCATGCTCTGGGATTTTACACCCCTGTTACTGTTCCCTGTACAATGTTGGTTCCTGTGAGTCTGGCCCTGGTGAACATGTCAAGTTCAGGTTTTCCTGCTGACTTTCAAGGGGATGTTCAGACTTTTTGGATGTTCCTTTAAGTCTCACTGGAAGCCTGTCCATGTAATTTAGGTTCCCAAATGGCATCTGTGATTGTGACCCTAAACTAGGAAAATGTGCATCAGGGAAAATTTTTTGGACGTGGGGGAAGTGGTTTCATCAGAGTAGAATGAAAAACCTGGAGCCAGGAGGTACACATACCTTGTAGTGAAAAGAGGAAAAGATGCTGAATACCTGGACTTTTCAAGAGAAGTGGTTCGAGCAGCAGACAGCCTGAAATGGAGCGGGGAGAGAGGATGGGAAATCGTCTAAAATGAGTATGGATAATGAACCTTCAGGCTCCAGAAGGGATCGCTTGGGTTTGTCGTATAAAAGAAAAGGTCAGGAAGTGTGTAATGGTAATGCTAATAACTAAATGACTGAGAATGGGGAAAAATGTTCAGGGAGGTGGAAAGAGGGTAGTTCTTCTGCAAATGACTGAATTCAAAGGATTGATAGTTCTTTGCAGAGCTCTTCTCCACATGGACTCCAGGGGTTTGCTTTCAAGAACTGAAAATGAAAGGTTTTATCTTCTCTCAGTTTGAAGTGTGAGCAGAAATCCTGCTGTTAGTTTTGATTAGGCTGCTTTTCCCCTCCCTCCTGCTTCTGTGTGTGTGTGTGCACTTATCCCCTTTCTTCCTCGGTTTGAATCGTGCTGCCTTTGTCACTTTACACTGGGGTTTGATATTAAACAGCAGCACCACTGAAATGCCTCTCTCACCCATCCCTGCTCATCAGTCCCACCTTGGTCCCTGCTTATGGACCCACTGAGAACTGAGAATTTTTTTTTCCTTTTTATTTTCCAGTGAAAGGTAGTAGCATTAGGAGAAATGTGCTTGTCAGATCACACTTCAGTAATATTTTGTGCATGTGGAGAACAAGCTGTATATGCATTACTTTTGTAGTAGCCATTGAGACAGATACAAAATACCCACAAAATAATTTTGTCTCAGCCTTCATGTCCACCAGAAGTTAGATAAATAATTGTTGTTCTTCCAACTACTGGTTATAATTTAAGGGTTTACTTGGTTTGTTTGGTTTCATTGTGTGGGGGTTTTTTAAAGAAAAATGAGATAGTGACAAGTAATCCTTTCTACCCTTTAAATTTCAGAATTACTTTCTTCCCCTTCTCTTCTCTTCTATTTGTGAATCCAGGGATGTCCTTGACATGACTTTTGCTTGCCTGTCTAGTATAGACACAATTTGATGGTGCATGGGGGAAAGTATATAGCTGTATTAGGGAAATTCTGTGATTATGTAAATAGCAGCATAATGCTGGTTCCCAGAGGTGAGACATGTGGAGTGGAGGGCTAGTGCAAAGCCTCAGTTTTGGCATACCCTGATAGCTGAGTGCTTGCCTAATTGTGCACTGAGGCTTCTTTTAAATGTCAGTCTTGCAGTTTCTGAAAAAGAAAACAGCAGCTATTTTCCAATTTGAGATACAACCAGCCTAGATGGTACTGAAATCTGCTCTCTTCAGCTTTGAGATCCATCGGGGAGAAACACTTTTTTAACTCCTGAATTCTTTCAAGGCAAAAGATAAAAAGGTTTTGGCTGACATATCTCTTGTTCCAAAATAACAAATGGGAGAGGGATTTAGCAAGTTCGTCCTTCTTTGCTTTCCTGCTTTAAGGAGGATGGACTCATTGGACTGTGTTTCCAGAGGCCTGGCCTTGCTGCAACCTACCCAAACTCAAGAGATTAGTAGAAGATCCACCGGTTGCAATTTCAAGCAAAACAGCATTATTTACACAAAATCACAATTCACCGACATAATCCTGTAATACTCAAGAAATCGGAGCTGGACCAAAACCTGCTTCAGTTCACTAAACTATTTCAGTGAGAGAGGTGCTATTAACATGTATGGGAAATGTAAGCTAACTTTTTTGTGGTTCTCCTGGACCTGTTGGAAGGAAGCTTTTCATTCAAGCTTGCCAAAAATTTTGTTCTTCTTCTATAGAATAAAGGCTTCTTTTGCAAAGTTGAGTGAAAATATAAATTGTTACACAACCCTGGCCATACAATGAGCCTAGTTGGTGATAACAGCAGTGAAAGGCTGTCAGGAAGGTTGCACAGAGACTGTACTGGCTTTTCTGGAGTGGTTTTTGTCAAGGGGACTAAGAGTTGAGGATGAAAATGTTTATTTTTAACCCAGTAGCTGGGGCATAATGTTTCCAGCAGCCTGAACAAAGGCATCTAATGAAGAGGTGATGGTGTTGGGTGACTTTACTCAGCTTGCCCTGGATGTGTTCCCAGTGCGATACGAGAGTGTCTGGCACAGCTCTGCTGTGGGGACAGGACCAACGAGGGGCTGTTTGTACCATGGCTGCCACAGTCATCTTTGGGTATCCAGCTGCACTGGTGATGGTGTCTTAGGGATGACTGGTGTCCCGTCACTTGGGAAAATGCAGGGACTGTGGTGGACTTGTAACTTCACTTCACAGCTGTGGTGGTCAAGCAGAGGGCTGAAGAGACTGACAGCAAGGAATGATGAGCTCATTTTCTAAGCTGCTTTGTTCCCATGCATTTTGTACTGCATAGCTGGGTAACTGGCAGAGACCCGTGCTTGCATCTCAGTGGCAAGACTGAAAAGATCAGCCCTTACTGTTGCTGGAGACACTGTGGGCTTCCAGGGAGTTAATCACAAGCACTGCTGGTGGGAAGTGCCAGTTTTGGTCTGCCAAGGTGGTATGGAGAGCTGTACCTGAAATCACTTTCACTGTACCTGATTTCCTGCAGCTTCAGGTGACATCTTTCTGCATATAGGGAATATTTTTAAGATTAAATAGGGCAAGTTTTTAACACTGGGGCTTTGAAAACCAAGGGGAGGGATTAGATATGTTTTCCCTGCAATTCTTCAGGGTGCAGTCTTTGCAGTGCTCTATTAAGTGCCCTTTATTCAGAGCACAGCTCTCCCATGCAACTGTGCAGATGGAAGGTCTTGTTTATGTCCATGCTGCAATAGCTACTACAGTTCCCAAAGGATAAGTAACAAAACACCTCTGGTGTGAGATTCCTGCTGGAGAGAGATGAATTAAACTGTGAGCTCTGTGGAAACCTCAGCAATCCTTTTTGTATGTCTGCCTTTCTAGGGATTTAAGCATGAGAGGGAACGTGTGGATGAGACTGAGATAAACTTCTTAGAGCTTAGGCTGTTTCTACTCATTATAATTTTGAGTGTTTTCTAAGTTGTTTTTCCAAGGGCTTGAGTAATTGCTCCTCCAAGATTGAAATATTCTTTGCTTTTTTTTTTTTTTTGATCTTAGAAATTATAATACAAATGACTATGCATATATAAAGTCATTGCCTAGAAAACGTTGTGTCTGAAAGATCTTTCTTATGAAGTCTGTTCTGGGGGAGATTTTTAAAAACTAATGCATGCACAATGTGTTTGCCTTTTAAAGCATTTTTACATCAAATACTTACATAGAAAACCTTTGCTCTTCTGCTCATTATTTAAGCAGTTGCCCTCCACACAAATACTCATCCAAATCAGTGGGAAGTTATTGCAGAGAACAATTTATATGGGGACAAAATCTGTCTGTGCTGTGGAAGAGACCTGGGTTTAGGGCCTCAGTAGAACCACACTCAGAGGAGGCTGCAGTGTGTGTTTCCCTGGAAAAAGAGACAAGTAATTGAGTAGAATAATCAGAGAATGACATATAGTCTTCCTTTTTAACTTAGGTGAAAAGACAAAATTGTTTTTTAATTAGAAGTTGCTCAGTTTTGTTAGCCAAAGTCAGTATGACCTGAAAAGTGCAGGTTTTAAGGCATCAGGAAAAAAGGAGAAGGAGCTGGTTCAGGTCTGTGCCACAGCCCCACTCCTGTTTGTGGTCACAGTGAGCTGTAAAGGGAGAATGGGCCACTGCTTTTAACACTATGCACACACACACCATAACCTCTCCACTTTTCTTTTTAATTTGATCTCATTTTTTTTCCATGATGAAACGTCTTTACCTTTTAAGAATGAGGGGAAAAAGTTAAAATAGGCCTTTACATTGCAGTTATGGCAAATGCCAGATAAATAACATGGCAGTCTAAAGTGGTCTTAACCATGCTGGTAATGGGAGCTAATTCTTGAGGTGGCTCTTAATCATAAATTAATTTATGCTGAGCCACTGGTGGCAGGCTGTGACATAGTTAAATTATATAAATGGAAGTGTATTGAAGCAGAAGCTTTTTACATTAAGAATTGGCCAACAAGTAAAAAGGGTAAGAATTGGCCTGGGTGGATATTGGCGTTGGGAAGTTTCCCTTGGGGCAGAGCTGACCGCTAGTTTGAGAGGCTAATTCTTACTTCAGGCAATTAGATGCAGGCTTGTCTTGACCCTTGTGTTTAAGAAAATTTGTATTTTCATATTTGCATAGATTGCCACTCTGCTTTTATCACGTAACTCATGTGCTACCTCGTTCACTGGTAAATCCACCCTTCCATCGGGGATGAAGGGCACTGAGATGCCAGGGGTCATTTCCTCGGGACAGACTGCTGGTTACAGCCCCATGTCACAGCACCTGTCCAGGTTCCCTGAATGCAGCACTGCTACAAGGTGATTTCTGTAGTGAATAATCATTTCCTGCACCATTTTTGTGTGTTTTATTTGAACATCTCTTGAAAGTCACCTGGACTGGCTTGTCAGTCGTCACAGCTGCCAGCACACAAACCAGATGAAAGGAGGAAGCTTCCAGGTCACTTTGATGTCTGCAGCACTTGTGTGTGCTGCTTCTGTGGAGCTCTTGAGATCTGATTTGAAAACCTTTGCTTTCATAAACAATTTTTGTCTCCAATGTGAATTTCAGATTTCGTTTTTCATCTGCGATGTGCTCTCTATAAACATTACAGATCTGAAGGTACCCAGACCCAAGATAGGTCTGGTTATGCGCTGTTCCTGACTCATACTCAGAGCTCAAAGCAAAATATTTTTATTTGCCAGTTTTTCCAATATACCTGTCTCATCTAATTCATATCTTGTTACAAAAAAAAAAAAAAGAAAAAAAGCAGTTGAATAACAATTGCTTTTGATACTTTGAAGAGGTAGCATGTGGAAAAACTGTTGGTCACATGAATGTTTCAAAGCCTGTTCAAGTGTTTCCCTCTAAAGAATTAGCTTTTATTCATTAAGGTTCATTGATTTTTTTTTTTATCTCTGTTGTTGGTTTGGTTTATTTTGTTTAAAGGCAATTGTTTTGTGCATATTGATAAGGTACTCTTTGAGAACATCATCTCATTATTATTTTCCGGGGCACATTTTAAAATATGTGGCTTTGCAAAGCTGCAGTTATCCTTTATGTGTTTTCTGAAAATGGTAGAGGAAAGGAAGTGGTGTCCAGGTAACTCATCTTTTCAAATGCTTCAAAGTGCTTTCAAATGGTATGTGAAGTGAGACTTCAAAAGGAAAATCAAGAAGCACTGTCTATTTTTAAAGCCTTGGACTGGATTTAGAGGATCCAGGCTGTGACTCCAGCTCTGTGGTAGGCTTTCTGCCCTACCTTTGGTAGGTTACTGGAACAGAGAGTTGGAAAATGGCCAAGTTGTGCTTTCATCGGGAAGGCTGGAGGTGTTGAAACTGGAATAACAGTACACTGTTCCCAGCAGGAACACAATTTCTGGGTAGAGTGAGCGTGAGTGCTCTTACACATGCCTTATACACAAAATTCCTGTGATTGGGCTTTTGCTGAGAAGGTCCCAGGTGAAATTCTCTTTTGGTTGATTATAGCTAAAGATTTGAATCTGTTTTGGGAGTAGAACCTGAAAAAGGTCTTAGCTCTTTGGGGCAGGGATAACACTGATGTCTTTTTCTCTTCTCAAAGGATCTTGGTTTTGCTTTGCTGCAGCGTGGGGAAGGATTTTGAGATAACACACTCCTTTGTGGCAGCAAAAGTAATTTTTATGTTGAGCTTTGTGAATTGCTTAACAACTCAGAGCTTCTATACCCAGTCTGTAAAATGAAAAGAAGATTATTTCGTTTTGTTATCTCAGTCACTGCCTGTGTTTGAACTTTAAGCTCTTTGGGATAGATATTTCTGATTGGTTATTGTCCTGTTATTATGTTACAGAGAATCAATGTCAATACAAATAATTGTCAGGTTTTGTCCTCTTTCAGGAAAACATTTATAGGGAATTGATGTTCAAATGCTGAAACCATTTTCACCTCTAACAGAAAATAGTGATTCGTAATTCTACAGGAAAGTCTCAGGGTTTGCATTTTAAGCACTGTACCTTGTGATCCATGTGGATGTTGCCAGACCTTGGTAAAGCATGGCTGACCATGGTGCTCGAGCAGCAGAACTACAGACCTGCAGTGGAGCAGGGCCCTGCAGCCACTGCGTGTCCTGCACAGGGAATTGAGATGCATGGACAGTGCCAGAAAAGGGAGGTGGACCCAGAGTCTTTGAGCTTGACTCTGCCCTCTCCTTCACTTAGTGAAAAGATTGTGAGAGACAACACTGCGCCGAATCCAGCTGAGCTGTTAGGAGGCAGTGGTTGCTGTAGAAGCCCCAGGGACCACTTTGCCCTGGGGTTATCCTCCTTGAGCAGTTTCTCTTGGAAAACGTTCTGCCAACAAATTAGAGATTGAGCTTTGAACGTGAAGAGTCATAGAATAGTTTTGGTTGGAACACTTGAAGATCATCAAGTCCAGCTGTAAACCTAACACTGCCAAACCCACCACTAAATCATGTCTCTAATTGCCACATTTACATGTCTTTTAGATGCCTCCAGGGATGGTGACTCAACCCTTTCCCTGGACAGCCTGTTGCAATGCTCAGCAACCCTTTCAGTGAAGAAATTTTTCCTAATACCCAATCTAAACCTTCCCAGGCACAACTTGAGGCCGTTTCCTCATTCCCTTGTTTCCAGGTTGTCCTCAGTAACCACGTAAGCTTCCCTCAAATGATGATAGGTACAAGAATGTCTCCATCAAAAATTATTTCAGGCTTTACATGATAGGTGTCTAACCTTATACAGGCTTGAAAGTACATAAAAAGTAAGTATTGTTTCTGACTTCTTTAAACAGATAACAAAAAAAAATGTTTACAGATTTTTGAATATTATTTTTCTGGAGGAAACCGGAGTTTCCCTCTCTTCAGTCAAAACTGCTGGGTACATAGAAGTTTTTTATTTGCTAATCACTGACAAGCATTGCTGGATGGTAACAGCCTAATAATTTAGTCATCACTAGTTGGTTTTTTTTTAAAAAAGCAGCTTTTCTCATAGTAAATTGGTTACAAAATTTTTGCTAGCGGCCATGCTAAATATTATCAGTCGCACCAGAGAAAAGTCAGCATGCATTTCCAGAGTTGAATGTCCTAATACAAAAAGATCCTTGCAACTTTGCTGCCAAGGCCTATTTCTTCATGTGGCTATGTAGATCAGAACTGACTTTGAAGGTGTCTCGCATACTAAGACATGCTGCTTTCTCTATTTGATTTTTTTTTTTTTAATGTTTAAAGCTTTCAGAGTTATGAAGTGTTATGAGACTCCTAAGCTTCGCCAGTAGGTATTATAACTAGAGTTTGTGTAAGTGCTCCTCCACAAGAGGAGGATGGGAATGCACATGTATAATTATAGACCATTGCACGGGCAGGGACTCAAAAGTGACTGATCTGTAGCTGGGAGCGTTTTGGAGGTGTAACCTTGAGACTGACTTGTATGCATGAAAATAATTTTGAAGACTGCCTGAATAGCTATTAGTAAGACAAGATGAAAAGTGTTTTTGCCCTGCCAACTGACCTTCTGCAGATTGTGGCTGGTTTTCCACAGAGAGGTGCTAGCAAGGAGAATGGGTTATGCAATTTGTTGTTGTAATTTGCATATTTATTCAAGAGCATCTTCCCAGTGACCTCCTAATAGCTGAGCATTGTCAGATGACAGCGCTTTTGCTGTTGTTGGTGTCTGCCAAGGTCTCGGGCTGGGATGTTCAGGAAATGGGAAAGGGTCAGGCTGGGCTCCTCCCCAGGCGAAATCAGTCAATGGGGCTGTAGGAAAAAGCCTCACCTGACTCAGAACCAGGGTGTTCATACATGTGTCTTTAATTTCCTGGAGTGGGGCAAAGAGGATTAGGAGAGATGGGCAACAACCCAAGTGTTATCCAGGATCTGGGTCTGGCCTTGGAGAGAGGGAAAATCTTTCGGTTGCTCGAGCCAGAGTTTGTGAAGCATCTGGCACTGATGAGACTTGGGTTTGGATACAGCCATGGAGCTTAAAAACCCAGGGGTCTTTACCTGTTTCCAGGTGGATTGTCTGCACTTTGAGCTTTGCTGTAAGGATGACTATCTCTTTAATACCAATATGTGATTTATTTATTTAGTTAGTTAGTTATTTTAAAAATTGGTTCTCAATTTATCCCCTCATTTATATTAATAAATAGCTTGTAGTATTGCATCATGCCAGCTGGATATTTGATAAATAATTTGCTCTTACCAAAATTCTGAAACATCCAACTCAGCTGGACCAAAATAAATTTTAATTTAAAAAATAATGCACAATGTGCTTACTAGAACCAAACTATTGCATAGCAATGAACTAGTGGATTAAATGCAAATTTGGGAAAGTAATGTAATATAAATACACTAGCTACACAGAATGTATCTGAGAAATAAATTTATATTAGGCTTCTGTTTGGATTTAACTTAAAAGCACTGCTTTTATATACTTAGGGACTGTAAACTTCTGCTGGTACGTGGCCAAGACAAGTCTTCTGGAAAGTACACTCAGCCTTGGAAATAGTAGCAAGTGAAACAGAAGCAGGCAGGCAGGAGCAAGCAAGAAACCACAATGTTTCCTTGAAGTTCACTTCTTTCTCCTCTTCTTCCCATGTAAAAATACATGCTTTTTATGGAATTAGAGTATTATTATCCTGTAGTACAGACAGAACTTTTGATATCCTTTTAATAAGTTAATTGAATGACAGAATAGGTCTAGATAAGGCATGACTATCTATGCTTAGCAGTTTCTTTATGGGAGGAAGGAGTTTCAACAAATTAAATAATGTTCAAGGTTTTTAAGTACTGTCTTCTTTTCCAAACAACATCTTATCATATAAACATGGTTTCTGTCCTGTTTTGTCACTGATGTCCTTGCCAAACAGATCTCAAAAGCAGAACACAGGGAGATAATTCAATATCTGTCTCTCTCTCCCGTGTCTAGATTATCAGCGTCTGATGACGGTGGCAGAGGGAATCACAACGCTGCTGTTCCCGTTTCAGTGGCAGCATGTGTACGTCCCCATCCTTCCTGCCTCTCTCCTGCATTTTCTGGATGCTCCTGTTCCCTACCTGATGGGGCTGCAGTCTAAGGAGGGAACCGACCGCTCCAAGCTGGAGCTGCCTCAGGAGGTCAGTGTCTGCCTTTGGGGTTGCTGTCCTGAGATGCCTTATTAATATTTGTGTGAATTACTGCTGGAAAATAATGCCTGGTGTTAGGAGGCTTGTCTGGCATTGTGGAGACTGATTGCCAGCCGGAGTGAGATAGGGGGGAAGTTTCCACAGCCCTTCTTGGTCCATTTCTGAATCCAATGAGTTCCACTTACTGTTTTTATTTCTAAATGCTTTTCCATCTGGTATTTGTTGTGACAAAGCTGAAAGTTTCTCGGCTTTACCTACCTCACACACTTCACCAGGTTTTGTCACTCTGTCAGTGTCACAGCCCTACTGACAGAGGGCTAAAGAGCATTTCATTCGGGGAGGACCTTGATGGATCTGGATCTCATGTGCAGTTGCTAGATGGTGTTAACCTGTCCCTGTTCCCCTGCTGCTGAGGAGTGTGCCTTGTCCTGCCAGCCCCACCCCACCCTTGGCTGAGCCCATGTGTGCCTGGTCTATTACTAGACCAGCGTCCTGGCCTCAAACAAGCCAGGTCTACATTAATGCTGTGCCTGTGAACCACTTAGAGAGAGAAAAAAAAGGAAGGAGGGGTCATCCTCTTAAACTAAGGGTTAAATCCATGATGGCGGTGGAGACTGAAATGGAGATTTTTCTCCTCAAAATTTGATGAAGGTGATTAAAACTGCTTCACATTTTAACGTGGCCATACAGCAAAGTCTTTTGGATATGGCTCACCTGTCTGCATTCCAGATGGTGACTGGAACCAGAGCATGCCATGTGCTTTTTAACTTAGGTTTCTTCTTAAAATCAGTGGGAACCCCAAGAGTATCTGTTCATACAGGAGGAACATCTCCTGACAGTGGCTGTGCTGAGGGGACTTCTACTGAAGCAGAGTCCCTAAGGCTTCCAAATACCTGCTCTGACTGAGAATGCAGGTGGGAGCAGCAGCAGAGGAGAGTATGCAGGAGTGAGAGGTTTTGTGTGGAAGTGGAGGGATATACACAGGGCAGGGGTAATACAATTTTTAATAAAGGTCTGTTTTAAGTATTGCATGAAGGTGACTGAGTCAGCCTCGGTGGCATGGAACTGCAAATCAAGTTTTACCTCATGGATACAGTGACTGGAGCACATGAAATCTGCACTGGTGTGGAAGCAAAGCTGCTATCTAGCTATGCTCCTCCGTAAAACCATGCTAATATTACATAATTACTGTGATTTTTAAAAATATTAGTCACATGCTTTTGGTTAGCCGATTAAGCTGTCATTTTCCTTAAATTAAAATTTTAATGTGACAGTATTTAATATTGCAGTATCACTGGAATAACAAATATCACCAGGGAGAGAAGAGTAATAGTGGGGTGGAATCTGCCCCCTCCATGGTGTT
Source organism: Edolisoma coerulescens (assembly GCA_013397115.1). Taxonomy (NCBI): domain Eukaryota; kingdom Metazoa; phylum Chordata; class Aves; order Passeriformes; family Campephagidae; genus Edolisoma; species Edolisoma coerulescens. Next base: position 397,250 of record VWZW01001228.1, read on the forward strand.
TAACAAATGAGTGAAAAATATCAGCATTTATGAATACCACAGGTCCAGTAACTGTGGGAGAGGGAAAGAAAGCAAGCATATTGAACAGGGAAGATCTTGAATCTCAAATTCCACTAGACAATAAAAAATAAAAACCCCCTCAGCATGTGAGCAGTGATGAAGCACTGTTCACTTTAGCATTGCTTCATTGTTCAGGCCAGGGGCCAGCTTTTCAAGCTCTTGCTATAAATATAAACCATTTGTTTGTTAGAGATAAAAATTCTAACAACTGGCCATCATGCTGTCTTAAGGTTACTAATCTCCCTGCATTAACTTTAATCATCAGATGTTTTTGAAGAGAGAAGTGAGACCAATTCCCCAAGGGTTTTCTGAATCCAAATCTCATTTTTCAAATTTTGTAAATGATATGCAGAGCTGAAATTAAAAAGCCTTTGAAATGAAATATTGATAGATAAGAAGGCAGTCCCTGAGCTAAAGAACGGTACCGACGCATACCACAACTCTGTAATAGCTGCAAAGTTAAATAAAGAAAATCGTTTTGTATGAAGAAATGCTTTTCTTTGTACAGACTAAATTTAATATGAAAAAGCTGAGGGGGCACTTCTGCTTTACTGAATGAATCCTAATACCCTTTAAAGTATCTATGGGAAAGGCAATCAATGTTAATAAACATGTCCCTGAAATATCCAATATCTTACAAACATGTTTGCTGTGGAATGTATTGTCCTGCTGAAAATTAACCTTTTCAAAAAAGAAGGAAAATAAATCATTTATCTTCACATAATCTGAAGATTAGTCTAGGGAGTTAGGTAAGAAGTAACATGAAGAGTGCCTGGGAGAAGGCAGAGGAGCTGTGCTAATGGCCAAGTCAGGGTAACAAAGACCTGCTGCTGCCCTGTGAGTTTTCTGCATCTCCTGTTCTGCAGTTTTATGCCAGGATAAAACCCATCAGAGCTCAGCACCTTGGGAATCTGACCTGGTTTAAGATTTTACTCAGCACAGTGCACTCAGACAGCGAATTTCAGATGTAAGCCACCGTTCAGAAGATCAATTACTCTTTTTCATTCTGCTGTTATTCCTGAGGGTGCATTTGCAATGTAATTAATTTTTATGTGGGGTTCTTCCATCCCTCCATCGACACTTTCCCAGTAAAAGTATCTGCTCTGCTAGATTAATGTCTTCACTTAGCTTTAATCTTATGGGCTGAGATCCATCTCCATTCATAGCAAAGCCAAGAGCACTCTCTTTAAATCTCAGGCAGAGGAACTGCCAATATTAAAAGCCTCCATGGAAACAGGGGGTCAGGGGAGTGAGGAAGTAGGGCTTGGCCTCTAATGGACAAGCTGTACTCAGACATAATCCCAAAGGATTTCTATGGGACCCTCTTCTGTAGTTTTCCTTGAAGCAGTGTCATCTTTCTCACTGGACATCTAATTTCTTGGTAGCACAGCTGCAGAGGCTTCTTGCAGTTGGATCCTGGTAAAATAAATGTGCCTGTGAGATGCAGTAATTCACGCAAGGGGTATTTACACGGGCTGAGAAGTGGTGCTGCGCTTCCTGCTTGGTGGTGTGCTCTGGGAGGGCATGTGAAATCTTTGTAGTGGACAGTTTGGGGTCTGCATGTCCTGGGGGAATAGGAGAGGGCAGGAGCCTTTATTTGGCATCCAGTTGGCCTTCAGTTTTACTGAAGTTTGAAATGTCACGGGCTAGACAAACACAGCTGAAGTGTCCTGTGTGTGTGTGCACTTACCCTTCTGTCTGGAAGCACCCTGGGAAAAAAGGCTGCATCGCAGAGGAACCAGTTGAGTGTCCATTTTGAAACTTCTGTTTGTATTTCAGGCAAACTTGTGCTTTGTAGACATTGATAACCATTTCATCGAGCTGCCGGAGGAGTTCCCCCAGTTCCCCAACAAGCTGGAATTTATCCAGGAAATCTCTGAGGTTCTCCTGCAGTTTGGGATCCCTCCGGAAGGCAACCTGCACTGCAGCGACAGCGCCACCAAACTCAAGAACTTGGTTCTTAGCGACCTGGTGAACGACAAGAAGAATGGGAACATCCCCAGCAATGCCCTCAACATGTACGAGCTGCTGAAAGGCAACGAGACGATCGCCCGCCTGCAAGCCCTGGCCAAGAGAACGGGCGTGACCATGGAGAAGATGACCATCACCACCCCCCTCACAGAGGAGAAGGATGGGAAGTTGTCGTGCGAGGAGCTGGAGCTGAGGGACTACAAACTGAACGTGCAGCTCCGTGAGGTTTTCGCCAACCGCTTCACGCAGATGTTCGCAGACTACGAGGCTTTCGTCATCCAGGCTGCCCCCGACATGGAGTCGTGGCTGACAAACAGGGAACAAATGCAAAACTTTGACAAAGTAAAGAGAGCCATGTATTCGTGTCTCCATCTAAAAGGGGGAGGGAGGGTAGCTGTATTTGTATATATAGCCTAGGTACTCTTTAATCTGCTGTTCCTCGTCTGCCTCACGGAGAGATTTGTCCATTTCCATTACACAGGGCCAGATCTCCTGCCAGAGTAAATCGGAGCACATCCACTGAGCTGTTCAGAGCCATCCTGACTTGTACAAACCAAGCTGGCAGGCTTCTGCCCAGCTCATGGGGCTGCTCCTGTGGGCTTGATGGAAGGGTAGCAGTGCAAAGTAACTTCCTTTTCTGTCTTTCTCTCTTGCTTTTTTTTGTTTATTGAGAGGAGAGGTGCACACTTGAGACAAAAAACCAAATCTAGTCTTTCATGTTTCCTAATCTCACAGTAAGGTCTTTGGTAATGGGTAGTGTTGCTCTGAAGAAGGTTATCACTTTAAGAGTATTGCTATGACTCCACTGTAGTGTGTACATAAGAGGGAAAAGGAATCCCTCAGGATTAGAACTGGGGATATAAAGAGATGGGAGGATAGCAAAAGGAATGGGAAATGTTGGGAAGCTTGCACAACTGCTGAGTGACCCTGCAAAGTGGACAGTGTTCTTAGCCATCATCTTTTTTAGATACAAGTCCTTCTCTAAGAAAAAGGTTAAAAGGATGAACAGTGAGGAACAGACTAAATACTGATCTGAGTCAGTTTTTGATTTAAAAAAATTGCTGCCATGCCTTTTATTGGTTTGTTTGTATCCAGGCATTAAACAGTGCAGCATTCGAAAGGATGGGGTTGTTTAGGCAATCTCTGCTAGTGCTTTTGCAATAAAATGGGCTGTTAAGTTTAGGGTTTTCAAAGCTCAGTTAGAGTCTTAGACACACAGTTCTAATTGGAAATTCGTTATTAATTGCCCTGTATACCATCACAGAAGAGCATCGGCTGAAGAGCACTGTACACGCTTTGATATGTGTGACACCTTAATAAGCGATATGATCCCAAGCAGCGAGGCCCAGACCAGAGGTCCCAGGTTGAGCACATGTGATGGTCTGCCATGTATTACACAGGGTTTATTCCTGTGGGTGATAGCTGCCAGGTTGCTTTGAAAAAGCAGGCAGCATGAGCACTACCTCAGTAACTCCATATTCCCTTTCTTCCAGCTGCCACAAAGCCTCCCTAACTGCTTATTTCCTACAGTTGTGAACCAAACCCCTTTGTAGATGCATTCACACCTCTCTGAGAGGTGTTTTTACGGTGGGGAAGCCTTGTCCAAGCCTTCCTGCCAGCTGCTGGATCAGTCTTCTGCCAGAGGATGGCTGGGCACGTCAGTGCTGGGCAGGAATGTGGCACTAATGAGCTGTTCTGTATTTCAGGCTTCCTTCCTTTCGGACCAACCCGAGCCTTACCTCCCATTCCTTTCACACTTCATCGAAACACAGATGTTTGCAACCTTCATAGACAATAAGATAATCTCCCAGTGGGAAGAGAAGGACCCTTTTCTACGAGTTTTTGACTCCCGAATTGAGAAAATAAGGCTATATAATGTCAGGGCCCCTGCACTGCGGACATCCAACTACCAGAAATGCAGCACTTTGAAAGAAGCAGGTACGTTCAGACGGGCTGGTAAAATATTCAAAAGTACTATGTCAGCCACTGAGAAATACAGGTCCTCAGTCATCTGAGTGTTGCAGTTGATGAGGAAGTCCCAGAGCTGCCTGAGGAGGACTCAGCAGTGTCCTTATCTAAGCAAAAGCTTTTGCATGCTGTTAAACACCAGAAATGGCAGGAGCCTTTTACCTTCCCTTTGAGCTCTCCTAGGCTGGTGCCTTTAATAAACTCAACCCAAACCCAAATGGAACTGGCTCACACTTTCTCATTTCAGGCAGCTCCTGTTCCATTGCCAGGAGAGCTTTCCTTCACCCTGGTGGTGGGACCAGTGCCAGCCACACTGAGGAGCCGAGCCCTGGTGTCTGCTCCACTGGCCTTGTCTCCCCCTTCCCGTAAAAAGACATTGTTTTGCCTTACACCATTTGGTTAGAGCAGCAGGGGATGCTGGGGACGTAATCCTGTGTGGCATATTTAGTACCTCCAGCAATAGATGTTCATTGTTAATGAACAATACACTCTACTGAAGGCTTGGATTTTTTTTTTCCATTACAGTCACAGGATGCATTTTCAGATTTTACTTGGGTTTCTTACTTGATAGTTGTGTAAGTATTTATTTAATTTCTAAGTAATATAGGGAAATTATACTCTTAAATTTGTTGGGACGCATATTAGTAAGCTAGGGCAAGCACATTTCTCATGGGGTTATTTTTTGGTTTAACTCCTTCAGTGTTTTACTTAGTATAAACATGTCAGAAATAGAAATCTGTGTCTGCTTAACTTTTTCTGTCTAAACCCAATTCTAATTTGCAGGTCAACTGTGTATTCAGCGTCTAGTTTTGGCAGATATTGTGGCACCAGAACCTCATTTTCTGTCTTGTGAAAAGCAGCAAACTGATAGTAATACCAATTTTCCTTCATATTTACCATTCACAGTATATGTGACCCCAGCACTGATCCAGCACCTGTTTGTTTAACTATTTTTGGAACCCTTCAAACCCTCTGACCCCACACTACCCACTCCTTTTTTCCAAAATGGAACCATACAAAGTGATTTTTATTTTTTTTAGAGGGGAAAAAAATACTTGCTGAGTTTCTAATGATAATGTATGTAAATCTTGTGACAGTTTCTTTCCCATCACAGTTTTATAAAATAGGAAATAAGTTCTGTGCTGTTCTTGACAAATGGAAAAACGGATTTAGCTTCCACATTTTGCATATGTATTCACTAGCTGTGATACGCTGAAAGAACAGGCCTGCCCGTTAATAGATGGGCTAGAAAGAGTTGAATATTAAAGTTGCTAATTAAATGCTGAATTCCCCTTTTCCCAGTTCTTCACAAGTTAAGGGGGGTGACAGGTTTTATTTTCATCGCGCTCGAGGTTTCAGATTGAAACCCTCAAGTCCTTGAAGCAAAGGATTGAACCGCTTTAGTCTCGGTGGAGCTGAGATTCCCAGGGAGCCCTCTCCCATCTTACCACAGGCTTCCCTGTTTCCAAGAATCTGTTCATCTTCTTGATGCTGCTCAGATCTTGCTACAGTTAGCTGTGCTCTTTGAAGGCCTGTCATCCAGTAAAGGCACATCCAGTTTCAGGAGGAGGATCATTATAGTCCCAGATGTTTGCAAAACTCAGGTGTTCCTCCACCATGCATCTGCCCAGGGAGTGTGTCTGGGGCTAAGCAAGATGCTCAGCCCCACAGGGGTTGCAGGTGGCCTTGGAGGTCTCTGCTCTGCTGAAGAAGCCTTAAAATCAAACCAGGAATTTTGGGGAAATATTGCACTGCTCTTGCCAGTTCCTAATGCATCTCATAGGCTCCTGTAAATACCTGCTTGCTTAACAGCTAACTCGTTTGCACCAGTGCTCGTTGTGTTGGGTATAGAAACTAAAAGCAAAATTAAAAAACCTGTAGCACAAGTGTCTCCTCACCTCTGTGAGTGGCAGGTTTCTGTGTCTGAGGTCACTGTTTAACTTTCTAGTGGGTTTTCAGGGGTCTGAGCATGAGCACTGCTGTTGTGCCAGCGCGTGCCCTCGGGTGTAGTTGTTCACCTGTGCCTGTCCCCTGCAGCCCAGTCCATCGAGCAGCGGCTGATGAAGATTGACCACACAGCCATCCACCCTCACCTGCTCGATATGAAGATTGGCCAAGGGAAATACGAGCAAGGATTTTTCCCAAAGCTGCAGTCGGATGTCTTGGCAACGGGACCCACCAATAACAAGTAAGCGCAGGTTTTATTTTCTGTATTTAAAAGCAGGTTTCTCACACAAATGATTCACATCATTGGACAGAAGTCCTAATTTTGGATGGCATATAACCAGTCTAATGAGCCCAACAGCTGTTCCCATTTCTGGTTTGTATGGGCTGCGACTTTGGAAAATATAACCATAGTTTGGGTTATGTCAGGAAGCGTTAACTCTGTATTTGGGAAGATTCCTCACTGCTGTTTTCTGTCGAATGGTAAGTACTCTGTCTTCTCATACGTAGTTTGTTTTTTTTTTAATTAGTCTTATGAGTTTCAAATGAATTGTTTGGCTGTTTTGCACTGAATACAGTAATTTGGGAACTCAAGCCAAAATTCAGATTCTGAAAGAAATTTTGGTGTTGAAACTTTCACACCATCATGTGGAATGAAATAAGTATCCACTCTGTTCCTTTCTTTTCTTTAGCTGTTATTACATGACCCAGAGATTTTTTTAGCTCTCTTTCGGTTTCCACATTGGAATACCCTGGAAGAATAACGTGGTAAGGGGTGGAAAGTATGTGGTTCTGTGTCTGGGTTTCTTTTTTGAGTCTGATAAGGTTCTGTGGTGCACTTAGATAAGAAGGTAGAGGCACCTATAGCTGTGGAATTTAGCATGCCATTACATGGTTCATTCACCTAATGTAAAATGGGAACCTGGAGCACTGATATACTTTGCATCTGTACGGTTATAATACAAAGTAAGTGCCGTGAGTTCCTTTATTTTTAATCTTTCTTCCTTCAAAACCCATGAATGAGGAGGGGTTTTTTCCTCTTCAAAAGTGAAATATACGTGCGCCATTGATTACAAACTCATTAAATTATCTGCTGAAGCCCTCAATTCCAGTTTCTGGAAGTCAAAATGTGGGAGCACAGGTGACTCCAAGAACTTCAAAGGCTACAGTTGTCCAAATGTTAAAGTTACCTTTTGTTTTAGACATGTGCATGCACACATGCTGCTCTGAGCATCTGCATGAGGTGCCCACTCAGTTCTATTTATATACCTTTTGTGAATGACAATGCTAGCTAAGCCCTTTTTAATAACCTGCTAGGAATAAGAATTGCAAATGATAAAATAAGATATCCTTAAGCACGAGGTGTTTAGAGAAATGCAGCTCTTTGAAAGAAATTTAAAAACCCCAGGACCGACCAAAAAGGAGGAACGCATATTTCAGAGTTCTTTTGCTTTCAGTCTTCCTGCAAATGGAGACAGAATTTTATGGGTAATGGTCCTGTGAGGAACAGAGGATTTCTTCATCTTGGAGGTGCTGTATTCAGCAGTCTGCCTCTTATCCTTATGGGTGGGTTTCAATTTTACAGTGTCAGCAACAGTGTGAGCGTGCCCAGCCTCCTTGAAGTTGCTTAAATCTTCTGTCTCTATTGCAAAATCTTAGTGAATCTATGAATAAGCATCACTTAAAAATAGTTCTCCTTATGCCCTTTGAGACTTGCTTGTTAGATTGGTACCTGTTCTAAAATGTGATTTTAACTCCTTGAGTGGTAATTTTGATTACAGCACGTTTCAGAATTTGTAAGTACCAAAATCCTATTACTTACCACAAAGCGATGTCAAAGTGACAAATGTTTGGAATTCCTCCAGTTGTATGTTGCCAAAAAGGTTTGTAATTGGAAAATCTCAAGACCATCTGTTTATATCTTTCTTCTTCCTGGTTTTCATGCGAGCAGCTGAGAAGACTCTTTCTCTCCTGTTTAAGACATGTAATTCTGCTGATTTTACACCCGTGCATAGAACAGCTTTTCCATGCTTTCTGCAAATACAGCATGACTCTTCTGACCACAAAATCAGTCCAAGTATGGCCTTCCATTAATTTGAATTTCTCAGTGTATGATGCTTGGAGATACATTTTGCTTACAGGACTGGACCTTTGCGTGTGGGTATGGGGTAAGAGAACATTCCTGCTACATTTCCAGACGCTTCAGATGTAGCTATTGTATGTTTATATTATAAAATGAATGCAAAGGATATTGCTGTGTAGATGAGAATTGTTTTTGCAGGCTTCAGTTTTACATAGCAAATTTTGTCCTGAATTTTGTACGGAAGTGCATTTGTGGGAAGGCGGGAATAATTCCCATGTTGCGGTCAATTGTTGCTGGACAGTAGCAAAGAAACCAATTCAAAGCTGTTTTGATGAAAACATGTCCTCAGTGGCCAGCAATCAGGGATTTATTGCTTCCCTTTCTGGGCTGATAAACTAACAAATACATAACCACAGCTCATAATGTTATCTAGCTGTTCCTTTCCTGTAGGCAGGAGGAGCACTAAAGATACCTCTGTTAGTTACTGGGCTGTTATATCTGTGATACTTATATCTAAATCACAAATATAATGCAGACAACAAACACTTCTCGCTTCAGGTCTAGATCCTGTATGTGATTTAAACAATTTAAACTAAACCCAAACCAAAACAACCCACCCAGTTCTGTCCTCCTTCCCACCAGGCAGCAGTGTCCCACTTGAGGGACTCCCTCTGTGCTCACTGCCTTTTATACATCCCCCACATCATGGGGAAACCTTCCGAATCTGCAGAGAGCAGCTGCAGCTTCCTCTGGGTACGAAATCATCCCCTTCACACTGCTCTAACCGTGTAAAGCAGTGGCTTCTGCAGAAGTCCTCCTAGAAGGCATCCCAGGAGAAAACAGGCTGCAGTCCCTCGGGCAATTTGTGTATTATTCTGGAAAAGAGCTGTGGTTTCCGGAGCCCTCATTTCCTTTCTCAAACCCCAGCCCACACTGTGGTTTCTATGCGTTCCCTTCTTCCCTGTGTGCATTTTCTGCCAGGCTTTAAAATTGTAGCTGGGACTCCACTGGCTGATGCATTTGCAATGATCCAGGAGTGGAATTTGAATGACAAAAAGCCAAGCTACATAAACACTTCATGGTTTTTGATTAGCTAATTGTTAAATTAGGGGGAATATGCTTACAGTGCAAAATTAAAACAATGAAACAAGCTGTGTTTTCAATCTAATTGATTACTTTGTAACTTAATTTGTACTAAGAAGCTTGATAAATGAGATTAAATATTGCAGAGGAAAACAGTGATTCCCAAGCATGGGAAGATATTTGCATTCTGGCGATTTGTATTGAATGCCTTCAAAGAACAACTGAACTGGTTTTTTTCTTGTTTCTTTTGGTTTTCAAATGAAGGGCTTGCTTTGTTACACATTTACAAAATGGCTTTAATTACCCTTTTTTTGCCTTCCTCTATCTTTAAACCTGCTTTCCCCCCACTTCTTTATCAGAGCCCTGCTTTCCTCCTTGCTTGCTTCCTTGACCGGCCTGTTTCCTCTTTCCTGGCCCTACCACTTCTCTCTCCTGAGCCCTCTCACTTGCATCTCAGTGCTTTTGTCTGTCCTACCTGACCTGCAGCAATCCCCAAAGGAGGGCACAGTCCAAGTCTTCAGGCACAGATCCCACTATACTTGGCCTCTCACCTCAGGCTTTTGCTTAGTGATGTGTTGCTCTTACTCATGAAGCAGATTCCAGAAGTTATTTGTTTGCTTTCTCCAGGCATTTGTTCCTGAGCTGTGTTTTGCTGATCTGACCATTGTGTCAGTATTTATTTACAAAACCTATGCACTAGGAGTGCATGAAATTGCTTCATTTTTGTGCTCCACTTTATGACCTGACTTGTGTGGGCACTGTCCTGTGGCCTTCATCTTCAGCCCCCCCTTCCAGTTGGGAACTGCCGAGGGTTTATCTGCCTGGGGCTATGGTTCTCCTCCTTTTTAAACAGGACTCTTGTTTGCTTGTTGCTGGTATTTAACATAAGGTAATGATTTTAAAGGAAATACAATGTATATATAATGAAAAGGGATTGATGTATCTCTGTATGATGACAGAATTTGTTCTGGTTTTAACTAAATTATTTTTTATATGGGAAATGGCCTTTCTCTTTTAATGAATGCTTCATATTATAAGGCCTTTTACTACCTCCCTATCTGTTGGGTACTGTTTTAAGGCTATGTTAAATGAAGATACCTTCTTTTTTAATCAAGCGAAACAATTGCAAGTTACACAGAGTAGCATCTCTGCAGCGCATCTAGGTGAGCATGAAATGAGTCAGCAGTGAGCCATCCATACACAGCACTGAGCTTATTTAAATTCTGTGAGTGGTAAGAGCTCATCTATTACATAAGAAAATCCTAAACAAGCAGTTACTCTGCTTCAGGTAACCTAATGTAGCAAACCTCTGATGGATGCAATGAAACTATGAACCACTTGTATTCAAATATGTTCATTTTCAAGAATAAAGTGTGATGGAAAATCTGTACTTAAAGATGGTTTCTGAGATAGGGGATGTGTGCTGTGGTGACTTGGGACCTGATGGGTGAGTCTCCTGAGCTACTGATCCTCTGCTCGACTGGTGCAAGACAGGAAAAGTGCAATTAACTTAAAGCTTTGAGTTCATATATCATTTTAACGTAGCTGTGCAGAATTAAAGCTGACGGGGGAAAATGTGCATTGTATCTTTGCATTCTCTATTGCATTTGCTCTCCCCTGAACAGGACTACTGTCTCAAGGGACTTGCAAATTAAATACCTCGTAGGGCAGTGGCTCCTCAGGGCTTAAGAGATGATGCTGGCCATTCACTACAGCTGTTCCTTGCAGAGGATGACAGTTGTGTTTGCCACCCTTTAAAATCTCTTGTTTTCATAAAAACTGATGAAAGAGCCTGTCAGTGCAAGACCACTGTCTTCAGTGCATTTTACTGATTTCTGTCCACCCAATCAGCAGTTTCAAAGCTTTCCTATTCCACCCTGCAGCAGAGATGGAAAAGGTGCGTAAGTGCCCATCTAGCCTTCATTCTCCTTACCATAGAGCAGTGTTTGTGGAGCAGATTCACACTGTTGATCCCCTCCCCTGTCAGCCCATCCATGATCAGGTGGAGCTCAGTTTCAACATTCCTTTCCTTGTTTGGTCTGACATGTCTTCAACTTGGAATCTCTGTGTAGTCCCACACAAACTATATCTGAGCCCAAGGAGTTTGCATGTGCAGTCTGTGTGTGTTTAACGTGTGCATGCTCTAGGAGGGTTTGGTGGAGGGTGCAGTACAGCTCTGTGCTAATTTGTGAATGCAGAAACTCAGTCAGATAACTCCTTTGATGGACATATATAGGTAGAATGGGTATTGTCATGATTTGCAGCCCTAAGTAGCAGCCTGCCTCATGAGATGGTGTGTATGAGGAGATTTAGGTTCTGTCCCATAGACAAGTGCATTTGTCTCCGTCCTTCTCTCCGTTACCACATGTAAATGGATTCTAAATTACAATAGTGGTTTTTCATGGTGACGGCAATATTGGTTAAATCCATCTGAGAAAGAAGCTCTCTAGCTGCATGTTCATATTTTGCAGTATAAACCTTGCCTGCTACACCCATGTCTGATTTGGGAAGACATAATTTCTTCATTTCTCCTGGGAGCTTTAAAAAGGGAGGCCGGGGAAAAGGTAGGGGAAGAAAGAGATGTACACATGGTCTCAGTACAGCGGGACCAGTGCCTGGTGTGAGGTGCTGTTTTGCTAGATTGTTTCTGACAGTGCAGCTTTGCTGCTGACTACCTTACCCTTTTTATTATAGAAATGTAAAAGATGATACTTACCACTGGATGTTTCAAATGTCACCATTACATTTCCTCCGACCTCTGCAAACCTATTTCTATGCTTGTTAGGTCTAATTTGATACTAAACAATACTGACTTGACTGCCTTCGTGTTACAAAGGTCTTAGTTGGAGGTGCCTTATTTCATTTCCATATCTTGAACTGAGCACAGTCTTTCCTGGTCCCTCCTATGAAATATCACTGCTTTTCCACAGTCCCTGGAGGTGAGGAGCATTCATCTGTGGGCATGGGAGTTAAATACAGGCAGGCACACTGAAATGAGCCTTTCCTCACTTCTCCATGGAGGCAGCTTGTCCCTGGGCTCCCTGCAACACCGCACTCAAGCTGCATCCTCTCCATCCCCAGAGACCTGGTGCTTGTAGCAATGTCTCCACTGTGAGGAATAAATGAAACATGCCTGTAGTCCATGCTCATGGCTCTACCAGCAAAAAAATAAAGGGGAGAGAGGACATTTTTGGGGTCAGGGAGTGCTTGGGCAGCATCCAGGCTGAGCAGCAGCACTGTGTGTGCTCTCAGGTGCCAGGCAGCTCGGAGCTCATCCCTACAAGGGACGAGCCAGGAGGGCTTTGTCTCTTCAGGACAAGGAGAGGAGGGGCACAGGCAGTAGTGGTTATCTGAAAAGCCCAAGTCTAAGGGCTGACCACAAGCAAAGGGTTGCTGGTGGGAGAACAGCTTTCCTTGCTGCTTTGGCAGCACCTGGGCTGAGGTGTGAATAGAGCAGCAGCTGATGACAGGGCCAGCAGAGGCATTCACATGGAATTTCAGCAGCCCTAGGGAGGTGGTACGGCCACTGGGGCTTTTATCCCCCTTAAAGTCACTTCAAGTGATCGCAGGGAGAGGAAGAGCAATTTAAAACACACTGCTGAGGAGAGGGGGAATGGTTATTGTAATACTGAAGCATTGTTTTGGGAAGATTCTATGTGGCCCAGGAAAGAAAAGGCTTTAAAAGATTTAGCTGCTTAATCCTGCTTATCTGCTGATAGATCTTCACAAAACCTCCCAGAGAGATTCAGAGCAGCATCCAAATGCACAGACCTCACTCAGCGACTCAACAGCTCCTCTTCCTCAACTTAGAATTTGGAAAAGAGGGAACATGCAGCTCACTGTGTGTAATTGCTCCAGCTAATAAGCAGCAGTCTTTTTTTTCATAAACACCCCAATGATCTTCACTTTTTAATGCTTAAAACATTCAAATAGTTCTAATTAATAATCTGGAGAATGGTCTGTGCCTTCTCCCAGATGAAGTACAGCTCTGGAATGAACTGAAAATGCTTTAATGGTGATGTATTATTTTGTAATTATTCTGTGGCTTTCGTTCTTCTTTCACCTTTGGTGAGATGTGTTCCCTCAAAGGACTCTTTTAGCAATTCTTTCATCTTTCAGTAACTGCAGAAATGCAGTTGGAGAGGGATCCAAGTTCTGTCTGGAATTCAGAGAATAACCATATAAATTGGAGCAGAAAAACTATGATATGGGGTAATATTTGATCTATAACTTAAATTTCCAATGTGTTATTGGCATTCTGTTGTGTGAAACATAAACATGGTCCTGACTTGCAATAAATGGAAGATCTTCAGAGCCAAGTGGCTAAAGTCACATTAATATCTGCTATTCTCTGTTCAACTGAGTGTTTTTCTGTGACATCTCTGCTTGTTGAGATTAATAAAATGTAGGGGGTTCTTTTCCCCCTCTTAAGTCATCTAACAAGGCTTTAGCTGTTGCTTCTGAAAAAAAAAATTTAAATGGTGACTTACTAAACTCAAGGACTGTATATTTTTAAGACTTCTATGGAGGTGCAAATACACTTATGTCAGTGATGTATTCCTCTGAGAAGGTATCAGCATTTGCTGTGCAGACACCTATTGGGCTGTTTGGTTTTGTTAGCAGAGACTTGAGGCCACAAAAAAAATAAAATCGCTATAAAAAGAAATGTGTTGTCATATGGGATACTGAGGTGATGAACCATAATTACGTGCAGACCCGGATTTCTTCCTTTGTACTTGCTTTCTTGATGTTATTTGTAAGGTAGGATGGGACTTCAGTTTGACTTTTAAAACAACAGTTCCTGTGGCTTTTTTCCCCTTTGTATCTGTGTGGTGAGCCAGAATTCAGTCTTTGGTTGACTTGCTGGAGGAACTGGTGAAGGTAGTTATGTACATGTTTGCAAAGTCCTTCTCTCTGGAAACAGAGGTGATTTTTTGGTCACCAGGGGCCACATCTCTGCCCTACTCTTGGGTCAGATTCCCCTCCCTACACATCCCCAGTGTTTTGCCAGACAGAACCCAAGTCCAGCTCTGTGCAAGAGTTTCTTCCCCAGGCATTCATCTGCCTGTGTTGCCAGCTGAAACTCCTTGCCCAGACAGTTAGACTCCAGATTTTATTTGTATATGCTTCTGTTTGGGGAGCACACAGAAATATATGGGCTTGGGATCTGGAGACTGCTGTCCTCACCAATACCACCTGTGTGGAGAGAGGAAAAATTCAGCTGGACATACATGAACAGCTGGAAATAAAAACAGGTTTAGAAACCAAATTTTAAAAAAAGCTAAGGTGAAAATAGCAACATGACTAATCCCAGGATCATCAGTATTGTTTATAACCTTTAGACATAGGTGCACCCAGTAACAGTTGTTGAAATTGCAATGAGAAGTTTCTCTCAAATAATTCCTGGAAGTACCACAGAAAGTGGAGAAAGGAGAAGTGGCACTTCTCACAAAAGAGCAAAATCGTAGAAGTTGCTACTCAAAATAAATCATTGTATTTTGACTTTTGCTAAAGACACCGTTCTTGTCAAACCTCATCAAATGCAGCAGTGGTGTTGGGTACAGAGTACAGTGACTTACCTAGTGATGGCATCAATGCTGTGGCATGACCTGCGTTTCGGGTACCAGGAGCTCTCATTGGAGACCGTGGCAGGCAGCTGGGCACGTTTCCATCAGGATTTTTGTCCCTTGCGTGAGTGCTGGCCTGTCACCTCCTTGTCATGGGTGGTTTCCCATGGGGAGGCCAGGCGCCAGCTCACACCCGCGTTTACTGCAAGCTCCAAGCTTGGGCTTTCCCTTCTTTTGCTGCAGACCTGCGGGCTGTCCTTCAGCTCCTGACCCAGGCTTTCCCTCCTGATTTTCTTCTGCTCACACATCTTCTCTCTCTGATTTCCCAGCCGCTGGGCCAGCCGCAGCACCACCACGCAGCGGAGGAAGGACCGCCTGCGGCAGCACTCGGAGCACATCGGGCTGGACAACGACATGAGGGAGGTGGGTGGCCTCATCTGAGGGCAGCACGAGCTGTGATCCAGGAGGTGGAGGTTTGGACAACAATGTGCCTATTACTTGGGGCAGTTTTGTGGCTGCTGTAAGGTTTGGTTGGGTCTCTGTGGCCATTTAGATGCTGCTCCGTTTGTCACATGTTCTACAACTTCAAAGCACACAACATAAATAAAGTGCTTTTATTATTTGGGAACAAAACAGCCCCATTGTCATCAGGAAAATGGCTTATTTGCTGATTTAGACCCTGGCCATGTTACTGCATGCAGACAGCAGAGTCCTGGCAGTGCAGCTGCCAGACTCTGGCCAGGGTGGCAGTGTCTGGAAAAGTCAAGTCCTTGAATAAATGTCAGCCCTGTAGAAGCAAATGAGGCAGGATTCTTCCTTCTTTTTAAAGGAACTTCTTTTCTTTCTGTTACGTAGATTTCTGACATGAGTATGCCTATTTAAAAGGTTAAGACTTCGGGGCCTTTTTATGCCTAAAGCTTGGAAACTCCCATGCACTTTGTAAATGTCAGTCACATACATGCATTTCTTTCCCATCTTTTCAGTTCCTCATCCTTCATTAAATGTTTTCTGCCACATTTTTCCATTGATGTCCGTATGCTTCTTTTGTATGTCACAGCAAAAATATAACACTCCTGCTGTTTTGTGGTAAAACTTGCTGGATAATGTTGGTCAGTGTTGCAGTTTGCCCTCCAAAAGAACCTGAGTGGATGAGAGGACTCTTCAACTATAGCTTTGAACAATGTTTCATGGAAACACAGCAAAACAGCACTTGTACATGTTTGTTGCTATTTTTGCTAACATGGCTTTGCAAGTATATTTTAAACAGTGCCTCATGTGTGTATATCTCAGCAGAGCCTTTTCAGTACTTTGTCATGTATTTACTTTCTTCTTTTTTTGGCTGTGGATCATATGCATGCTTCTTTTGCTTTGTCTTCTCTTTCTTTCTGGCTGTTCTGCCATTGGGGCATCTGCCTCCTCTTAGCCATCGGAGGAGCTTTTGCTTCGTCAGAACTCAATGGCCTTCTGGGAGTGGGATCAGGGACCACCCCCTCCTGCACGGCCTCCTAAAAAATCCTTCTCTGAATGCTGCCTGGTATGTTTTAGTTTTTTTTTGTCGAAAGCTGCTTTTGAGATGTTGTTAGCATGAGGAACCTCTGTCTTCGCTGTGCCTCAAACCTCCCCCTTTCTTGTAGAGTATGAGCACGTCCCTGTAGCGCTTGGAAGTGTGGTTATAGTCAGAAAAGCAGCTGGAGAGGAGCTTCCACGCCAGCTCCCCGGAAAACACGATGGCTCCAAGGCTAAAACTCAACAATTTTGTTTTGCTTTGGGTTTTTTTTTACCATGTTGCTCACCTGGCAATTCAGTTTAGGGTGTCAAATCCCAAAAGCATTGCTTTCTGACTGCTGGATCATCGCATCCCAGTGTGCAAGAGAGTGGTGGTGTGTGGATGCTGATGAACAGGCAAAGGGCAATCAACTGATTCTCTCAGCCCACCCTTATTCTTCTCTGGAACCTCTGAGTTAATTTTTTTTTTTAATTTTAATATAAAAAGAAGATATACAATGAATAAGGTTATCTATGTTTTATACTCTTCAGACTATAACCACACTTTTTATCCCTTCACATTTATAAAGAAATATTAGTTTTTCTAGTTTTATATTCCCTGTATTACTTTATCACTGGTTTTGCTGTTAATTTTTGCACTGAGATGGAAGTCACTTGTGAGGTTGCTTGAATACACTTTCATCGTCTGTAACTTTTTTCTTTTATTCCCACCTGTAGTTTTTGAACTATTTTAAAATCCTGACAGTATTGGTGAAACTGTAGTTACCTAACTGAAAACTTGAGTGGAACACAGCTTTTCATGGCAGAACCCTACATTCTTGCCTGACCTGTTGGAGTGGTGCTAAGTGGTTCTTGTCCAAATTTCTGTGTTGAGAAAATCCAATTGTGTCAGAACAACTGTATGAGGTATTTCAATTAACTTCCATATGTTTAGATTTTGGTTTTGCTGTTCCTGATCTACTGGAAGGTGTCCATGCCCATGGCAGAAAGGTTGGAACTACGTGATCCTTAAGGTCCCTTCCAACCCAAACATTTCTATGATTCTATGGAATACATTTTCTGCCCAGATAGAAAGCTCTGAGGATGCAGCAGCCATAGTGACCTCTCAGTTCCCCAGAAAACCCAGCAAGCAGCAGCAAGAATTCCCTGCAGGGATGTGATCTGCTCCTTCCAGGAAAGAGCGGTCGTTGTCACATACCATCCCCCAGAGAGGCATCATTAACTGGACAAAAGCCCACTATGGAAAACAGAGCATTCCCACACCAGGCTATGAGCACTGTTTTTCAAGGCTTTCATTTGGCAACATTCTATCATCTTGTTCTTTTTAAGAAGAAATTACGAATAATGCTTGAACAACATTTTGATAGTTGTGGCCAGCTTCTCAGCCTTGCTCAGCATGTAGCTCTCTCACTGATGTTGGTGTCAGAGGTCACTTGCTGATTGTTTTGTGGGTTTTGGCACAAAAAACCAAAAAACCAGAAAAAGACCCCAAAAAAAAGACCAAAGCAAAAAAATACCCTACCCCTGAAGACAAGGAAATGGAGCAGGAAAGTTTAAAAGTCTTCTATTATAGCTTGGGTATTTTTTTTAAAAGTGTGTTGATTTTTGTCCATACTTAACAATTACCACAGTAAAAACATGAATGAGCCCACGTGTCAGTTCTGTTTAAGAAGAAGTTCATTTGTAATCAAGAAGTTAATTGAGAATAAGATCAAGGCTCTTTTTTCCCACATAAACTATGTAGATGAAGAGTAATGGATGAAATCTTTCTCCTTCACTAAGTGTATTTCTGCTTCTTATAATTTATTTTCAAAGGATTTTTTTCTATTCGTGTATAGTCTGGTCACAAATTAGACAATTCTTTTAATTTTTTTTTTTAAAGTGAGAATCAAATAACAGTGGAAAGAAACTTTTCTTGGTGTTTTGACTTTATTGCTGAATGAAGGTATTACACTTTATGCACTTGTTGTGCCTAACTTCGTGCTAGTGACTAACAGCACAGTTCACTGGCTGATATTGACTGATTCTGTACCAATCAGGAAAATATCTTGCTTTTTCTGTTGTCAATAGGGATCATTCCACTTCTCCAGCCTGACACCTAAACATCAGACAAATCAAGATTTTGTTTCTAGATTAACACTACCTCATTTGTTTTCACCACCTTGCTTGCCTAGGATTAGAATGAGGAGAGTCACTCTGACCTGTAATATCTAAAATTATTCTCTTTATTTTTAGAAATACATGCAGGAGGCAAGGAGTTTAGGAAAAAATTTAAGGCAGCCTAAACTGTCAGACCTCTCTCCAGCTGTGATTGCACAGACCAACTGGAAATTTGTGGAAGGGTTGCTGAAGGAATGTCGCATGAAGGTAGGTCATCCCCTGTGTGCTCTCCCCTTGATTGTAGGGCTTAAATAGCACCTGCAGATGTTCTCCTGGTTCACAGTTGGAATGGCATTGTTCTGTTGGAATACCTGGTTATTGCAGGGTGGATATCCCTGTAGTGTTTTTCAGCAGCTAGAAGAGAAAGGACCGTGTTGCCGCTCTTCTGTTTATGCAGTTGAAGTTGATGGAAGGAGTAGAAAGGACAGGAAGGAGAATCAGCATGATCAGACATCTTCTGGAGGATTTCCTTTAATTGTTCATATTTACATGTAGCCTAAACAGAATGGCCTGGAGACCCTTGGTCAAAAGGGAAGAATTCAGCACGTGTGGCTTGTGCATTTTGTTTATGCAGAGCAAATGAAGTATAACAATTCCTAATATTAAAGAAGCTTTTATAGCCATGGACATACAGCTTCTTTGTGTCTGTTGCAGTTGGTGGTGTACTGCTTCACCTGAGTGTTTAATGGTTGTAACAAGGATTAAAACAGAAGCTGAGGAAGACTGAAGATGTATTCTGTACTCTGCTTGGTAATAAATCAACAGCATAGAAATAGGACAATAGATAAAGGGTATAGAAATAGGACAGCTGGAACAGGCTCCCCAGGGAAGTGGTCATAGCACCAAGTCTGCCAGAGTTCAAGAAGCGTTTGGACAATGCTCTCAGACACATAATGTGACTCTTGGGGCTGTCCTGTGCAGGGCCAGGAGCTGGACTTGATCTTTCTGGGTCCCTTCCAACTCTGTGGTTCAAAGTAATCAAGCAACTTCTTATATAATTATTTTTGTTAATTTACAGTCTCTGCAGATAGATTTGAAGTTTCTCTCTATTAGCAATGGTCTCTAGATTAAGCATGTGTAAGTAAACTCATCTGTAAATCTGTCCCTTGTTGGATAACATTTTTAGAAACTGTTCGGATTTTTTTTAATAGACTAAACGCATGTTGGTAGAGAAAATGGGCCATGAAGCAGTTGAGCTGGGACATGGAGAAGCCAATATAACAGGTCTGGAGGAAAATACACTGATTGCCAGTCTCTGTGATCTGCTAGAAAGAATCTGGAGCCATGGCCTGCAGGTCAAGCAGGTTGGTAGCTTGAAACTTGGGCCTCTGTGTGTACAGTACTCTAGCAAATACTGAATGCCATCTCTGCTTTTTAAGCTGCTACTCAATGGTGTAACTCCAAGACAAAGCAGGAGGTGTCTTTGGGATCAGTGTCCTGGTTCATATTTTGCAAAGGTTTGAGGAGTTTTGGGTGTTTGGGTTTTTTGGAGGGGGACTGTTTTGGGGTTTTCCCCTCTGGAAATTGCAGTGGTGTTGTCAAGTACATATTTAGTTTATTCCCTTTCAACCTTCACCAGGGAAACCCAGAGGGAGGACAAAGAAATAAGGTGGGTGGTGTGACTGCTAGGTCAGTGGGATGGTCCTCTCTCTTCCTGAGGTTTCATGGCCCAAGACAGAAGGATTGGTTGTTATTACTAAACATTTTACCCATTCAAATGCCATTCCATTATTCTGCCATGTTTATTGGCTGTTATTGGTTATTCTTTTGCCTGGTTTATTTAAAGCTACATGCTACATATTCCATTTCCAGGGGAAATCTGCTTTGTGGTCCCATTTGCTTCAGTACCAGGAGAGAGAAGAGAAGCAAGAGCACAGTGCAGAGTCCCCAGGTGAGTACTTGGCAGGTGACTCCATGAGCAGTCCATCACAGCAAATGAACTCAGCCATGGGAGGAACAGGGTAACCACATGAAACCCATGCAGGGTTTTCAGTGTATTTCCTTGCTAATATCACATTTACATTCTGAGATTTCTCATAATCATTGTGGGGATGTCTTGATGTCTGGACAAAATAGATTGAAATCACTGGAGGCAAAGGAACAGTTTCCATCCTTGTCTGGAAAATGGCTTGATGTATGTGCACTACCTTCATTTTTATGAGCATTGAGTGAGATATGAGAAGCAGTTGTCTCCACAAGAGATGATTTCTGAAGAAGCTGAAAGTGTGGAGCTGGGAACAAGACAGCTGACATTTTTCTTTCAGTGAGCATAATCTGTCTCTCGAATCCCAATATGAATAACTCCATGTTCAGTAAATCTTTATACTGGTGGGTGGTACAGTTTAGAAATCCTGTAATTAATCTCTGCCCATCAGTCCAGGTGCTTAATTTGTACTTTGGCTTGGCCTCTTACAATCACTACATGACTTCTGTGTTTTAAGAGAGGTTCTCTGATAACCTTGAGATCTCCCTGCCCAGTGGCTGGGGTATTGTAGTAAAAGTCTCTGAACTTCAGTGGGTCATCTTGCAAGGACTCTCCAATTCAGATCCTACAGATGGGAACTTGTATGATCAGTCCTCAAAGAGGCATTTATGGACAAACTAGTCTCTCCCATGAAAGGACTTTTTAATAAGCTTCAATGAGTAATGCACTAAACAATCTGGCTGGCAGGCACAAATTCCTGAGAGCAAAATGTGTCACCACAAAGTGGTTTGATCAGAGCAGAGCACAGAAATGCATGGCATTCTTTGCATTGAATATGTTACTGTAGCTCAATTTTATTTGAGTTGTTCTCAGTTGTGAGCTTTCCATAGAAACTTCTTGCTAATAAAATTTATTGCTGTACAGATTTAAGTTAAGGTATTTCACAGACAAAAAAGGAAGCTAAATCTCCAAGGTCAGTGCTGGATTAAGGAAGGAATAGATAATATGTTCAGAATTTTCATTTTGTCTACTTCTACATTTCCAGGATAGAGTTAATGGCAATGCACAGAAACAGTGCAGTTACCAGCCACTTAAGATTGTTTTCAGCTGTATGTAAAATAAATGCTTTGCAGACTGTTACTCTAGTGTTGTATTAACTTTGTGTATTTTCTCCACTGTAGTTGGTGGTGGGACAGAAAGAAGAAAGTCTGATACAGGAATTACTCTGCCTACATTGAGGGTTTCCCTGATACAGGATATGAGGTATGCAGTTTGGTTCTAAAGCATTAATTGTGGGTTTAATTGTGTAGCATAAGGTAAAGCCCTCACTGGCTTTGGGTGTATAGAGGCTAAGGAGAATTAAACCTTCTCTTCAGCCTACATTCAAATCTACAACGTGTTGCCTTTCTGTTTTGAAAAACTCTTTTTGTGTGTTCACTTGATCTGTTTTAGCTAACAGAGCTAAAGCCACACATACGTTACTGAGATTTCTATTTTCCCAGGGGGGTTCTTCCAGTAATAAAGCCAGCTTCTACAAATAACAGCAGATACGTTAAATTCCTTGGTATTTTCAGTTTCTTTCTCTTAATTTTTTAATTACTGACCCAGCAAGTTGATAGGCAAAGCAAAGGGACATAAAAATCTGCTCGCAATGCCTCAGCAAAATTCTTACTTTTCAACTAGCATTTCATGGCAGATAGTAATAAATGTACAAGT
The DNA here is from genome assembly GCA_013397115.1 of Edolisoma coerulescens. Lineage (NCBI taxonomy): Eukaryota > Metazoa > Chordata > Aves > Passeriformes > Campephagidae > Edolisoma > Edolisoma coerulescens. Next base: position 419,232 of record VWZW01001228.1, read on the forward strand.
TTAGAAACGTAATCAGACCTAGAATTTGGGTGAGTTTAAAGTTGGGATGTGAAGTTAGGGCAGGTTCTCTGCAGTAGACCGCAGCCTGGCTCTGGAGACCTTTTCAAGCAGTGTTTGTTTGGAACCAGAAGGATTAGAGAGTCAGAAGAAGTGGAGGCTGGTGTGACAGCAGCAGGCAGAAGTTCTTCAGGGCATCTCCTTGGTCAAGCCACTGTTTCAACACATGTCTTGCCAGGGCTAAGGATTGTAGTGGGATAAACATGCCATGAAAAGAGAGGAGGAATAATGCAGTAATGCTCATCTGTAAAGAGCTGAGAGAAGTTGCTGGCAATTTGATGTGTGAGACAACATGAGTACTGTTTATTGTAATACCACATCCTTCTTACACCTAAAAATATGGCAAAAAAAAATCTTATGGTAAAAATAAGATTAACTAGTTAGTTCACAAAACGCTGATTACAGTGATGTGATTTTTACTATTTGTGTTGATAGATTAGTCAGATTTTTCTGGGAAAAGAAATCACTGTACTCCCCACCTGCAGTGTGCAGCCTTTTAGTTTGATGCTATGTAGTTTGAGTCTTTTGTTCTGATTTCAAAGAACGTGACATGCCATGTAAGGCTAAAACAACACACAAAAGAGGGAGAGAGAATACATACAGTGTAATTAGGGGTGTAGTGCCAAGAGGTCATTTTGAACATGTGTCTGCCATTTTAGCATCCCTCTCATGGGATGTGGCAGCTATCTCCTTAATTCAGCCCTGGGAGACTGACAGGCATGTAGAGGGTCAGTCTGAGGGAAGGATGAAGGAGGATCTGGAGCGGAAACTCCCGTGCTGGGAGGGGATTGCTGACAGAGGAGGCTGTGTGTGCTCACTGCTGCGTGCATGGGTTCTGTCTTCCACGAGCTTCCACTGGAGTGATGAAAGCCCAGCACAGATCTGAGCTCTCTTGTTTGAATCACAAAAGTCTTTCTTACTGCTCTTCAGAGAAAAAGTACAGAAGCAGAACATGACCTTTTGTAGTATCTTGGGTATTTGTGATTGTCCACAAACATGTCTGGTCATAGAAAATGCTGGGCAGATGGTGAGTTGAATCTGTCATCTGTAATCTCATGGCATACTTTCTCCTGCTTGGAAGGAATGCTGCCTCATATTTGTTTGCCACACAGACCCAGGCTGAAGTTGAAGGATGGGTAATTGTTAAATTGCGGGGCTTGTGGTGCTGACTGAACTAATGGCTGGAGGATTAAGCATTGCCTTAAGCAGGGCTTGTTTCTGATGGCTCATGCAAGGTTATGTAAACAACTTAAAAGCAGGGCTGAGTCACAGTCATGCTCCAAATGTGCCATGAGCCTGTGCTACAGGTACTGTGGTGTGTCCTCTGCCCCCCCTAAAAGCCAGGCATTACAGATGTGGTAAGGAAGATGCTCGGGGTGTTTATTTTGGTTTTGTGCATGGAATCTCAATGGCACAAGCCAGTCTGGGGGTATGCCCTCCAGCATTTCCCCTGGCAAGGATCTGCCTCATCTCTCCCACCCCTCTTCCAGCTACAGCCTGCTTTCAGCATGGCCTCGCCCTTCAGGCATTGCTGAGCATCCAGCCCAACCAGTCAACATCAAGGCCTCCCCAAAACCTTTGGTCCAGCTGGATTCAAGTTTCTGATCCTTCCCCTCTGGGCAAGCTCTTCCTTGCTATCCGCACTTGCTCTCCTGCTCATGTTGTGCCTCCCTCCTGGGGGGAGCTTGCAGTGCAGGCTGTGAGCTGGGCACTGGGCCCACAGCAGTGATGCTTAACCTGCTGTGCTCAAAAAGAAGGCTGAGCAAAGATCTGCTGCCTCCCTGGGATGAGCTGTAGGCTCCTTCCTGACTGTGCTGGGATGGGAGTGTGCACAGCATCCTCGGGGCACGGCGGTGCTGAGCGGCTGTGACCTCTGCTGTCAGCACAGCTGCTTGCAGAGGCCTTGTCTCGCCATACCCCAGGCTTACATTTGACAGGGCAAATAGATTTTTCTTCATTACTAGTGGGATTAGAAGCAAGTCCAAACCAGGGGAGTTGCATCAAAATGGCTGTTCAGTGTCTGACAAGAAGAATTTGCTGTGCAGTGGTGAGCATACGGTGCTTACACTGAGGTCACTGATAAAAATAGAGCTGTTCTGACTCTCACAACTGACAGTGAAATAAATTTGGGTTCCTGCATGCTCTATTCTGTTACACTCTGCTTTTGCTGACACCAAGACTGATTACTGAATCTTTTTAATATCTCTGGCAATCTGCATGGTTGCAGATCTTTATTTTTCCCAAATGCACAATTAATGCTAATCTAGTCTGAACCAGAAACAGGTAATGAAGAGGCACAGAGCGTGCATGGAATGAGGTTGAGTCCATCTGTGCTTGAATCTTCTCACAGTGAAATAACATATTCTGCTCAGTGTTTCATATTAGATGTAATTCAAGCTGAGAGCTCGGGGGGAAGGGGAGGGAGATGATAGTCTGTGCTTTGATCTTCCCATCTCAAAAGACTTGAAATGTCTGAGGAGAGTGTCTCAACACCATGTAGCTGAGTGTAGCATGCATCCTGTTTCCCAAGGACTACGGGTCACATGTCCAGCTCTCTGCTGGAAGGTCTAATGCTGGCTGCCATGCTCTGAGCCAGGAAGGGCTTTCCCATGCCAGGAGCAAGGCTTCAGCCTCGCAGGTCAGCCTGGCACAGAGCAGTGCTGCTGGGCTGTGGATGCTCTTCATTTGTGCAGAGCAAACTCGTATTTCTGGGCAGCTCTAAGTTGTTCCTTGCAAATTTGCCCTAAAGGTCCCAGGCCTGCTCCGTTAGAGGCTCTATAAACAAGAGAATAGTTTTCTCAAATAATGCAGGGACTAAATATAACACAAAGCACACACTTGGGTGTAACAGATGGGGGAAAGCACGAGACAGTGAGACTATAGTAGTCAATGTAAAAAGCATCAGTCACAGCATGACTTTGTTGGATTTCCTTTGGAGTAAATATTGCCACATTCCCCAACACTCAGCAATGCATGGAGGGCTGTCAAGGAAGTTGCAGGAGTCGGACAGTAAATTGCAACTGGGATTAGTTCAGACTTCAGCTGATGGTACTTGGAGCCTGCCACAGAGATTTGGAGGGTTGAATTGCCTGTGCATTTAACATGCAGAGTGCATGAAAATTAAGAAATTGCAGCCTTTTCTTTCCCCTGCTGGAAACTGTTACTCATTTTTCTTGTTTATTTAACCAAGTGGGGAGTTTTTGGAAGCAGCTTCGCCCTGCCATGGCAGTTCTCTTCCTCTTCTAAAACTCCCTGTGCTCTAGAGTTTCTGGCATTCTCCAAACTGAAATGTGGGAAGTTTAAAAAGAAAAAAGAAAAGCAAAACCATAGCAGAAAGCCCCTATGAAACAGTTCTGCTTTCCTACAGATGAAACATATGGAGGGCTGTTCAAATTATCACTTACAGGAAGGCCTCTTATATCCCTAAAAATGTGATCCTGCTTGCAGCTTCCTGTTGCTGGTTTTGCCTCAGCAGTCTTCTTTTTCTCAGATGTGCCATTGCTGCTGCCTTCAAGGGGTTTGTTAGAGCCTTCAGAGCCAGTGTGGTTTGGAGAAACTCTCAGGACATGTTTGTCCTCTGCCCTCCCAGACACACACGTTCAAGTCAGCAGCTCGAGGTGGGAGCTGAGCTATAACTGCATCTCACAAGGTGGCTGCTTTAAGTGTTAGCAGTGTCCTTGTGAACATCTACCCCTGGCAGTGCAGGGATAAGCAGGTTTACACCTCCTCACCTTGGCCAGGCAAACACAGAGCAGCTCCTGTGGGCTGCCATGCCCAGGAAAAGCTGCCACGTGTCCTCGTGCCAGCCTGGGCCTGCCAGGGATCTCATTGCCACAGTGCCGGGTTCTGGGGGGCCCTGCTGGGGATCTCTCCAGAAATTATGTCAGAAGACATTTTCCAGTTCACCTGCTGCATCATCACACTGGATGTTGCCATTTGAAGCATGGAGAATTTTTATGATTCATCTATTTATTTTCTTCCCCACACGTTTCAGGCATGTTCAGAACATGAGTGAGATAAAGACTGATGTGGGGCGAGCCCGAGCCTGGATAAGACTTTCTCTGGAGAAGAAGCTTTTGTCTCAGCACCTGAAGCAGCTGCTTTCCAACCAGGCACTTGCAAAGTAAGCCAGCTCTTTTCTTCAAACCTTCACTTTCACGTTGTGAAAGTGGTGTCTCAATGTGCTGCTGCTTGGGGTGCAGCCAGGCACCCTGTTTGGGTACTGTGGTTTCCAGCTAGAAGGGATTGAAGGGCAGAGGGTGGCTGGGAGAGGAGGTACTGCCCACCCAGCAGGGCAGAACTGTGCTCATCTGCATGGAAAACACATCACAAATTTTAGGAAGGAGACATCAGTTCTTGGTCAGATCCCTGCACTGATCCAAGCCACACTGCAGCCCTACAGATCCTTGAGCTGACAGAGTGGTGGGAGGACCCCAACTGCTGCTTGGTGCCTTCTGCTGAGTTTTCTCTGTCGCAGTAGGGAGCAGAAGGAAGATGATGTTATTAGACGAGACCATTCCACAGTGGGAGGGTATGGGGAAGAAATGAGTTTGCTGTATGTTGGTTCAGATCTGCAGCTGTGAGTAATGTTAGTTTTTATCTGTGCTCTGCAGCAAACCCCAAACTGAGATGAACTCAGTAGCCTTGCTGTGGGAGCGTGGAGCCAAGAGTGCTCCACGTGCAGCACATTTACCTGCCCTCGGTGGGTTTCCAGCAGCTTCTGTTATTGGGGTATCATACCTCTCATTAAGAGCCTCTCTTCATTTGGTGTTTTGAGATTCAGACACCTTTTAAGATACATGGTGCTTTTTCAACAGCAGCAACAGAAATGCCATGTACTTGTTTCTCCCAGGAAACTTTACAAGCGTTACGCTTTCCTGCGCTGCGAAGAGGAACGGGAACAGTTTCTGTATCACCTGCTCTCGCTCAATGCTGTGGATTACTTCTGCTTCACAAGCGTCTTCACTACAATCAGTGAGTTGGAGAATCAATTTTTTTCCCCCTGACTAAAAATTAGTTGCTGTCATGATTTGTAAGAGATGATGTTGCTGGTGCCTGAGTAGCTGAGCCCTTATCTGGAAGCCTTGGTTGTTGCTGCAGGCTCATGGGTGCTGGGTGTTGCTCTGGGAAACCAGCTGGAGAGCCAAGGTTGTGTGGGAGTGCTCTGCATAAGAGCATTGCACAAAGGAGAGTAATCAGCAGAGAGTGCTGCTCTCTGTATAGTTTCTTTCATCTTCCCTCCCAGACAGGTCCTCTACCTCCTAATGCTTCTCTCTGGCCTTCATTAAGTGTGCATCCTAACAGCCTGCTCTCTTCAGACTGAGATGGAAGACTGGAGGATTAAATACTTTGTGCTCCTCTGTGTATTTTAGATCTCTCTTTGTCTCTTCTTAAATGCCAGAAAGATTCCCTTTCTCACCCTCTCTTGTAAGGAGGAGAGCAGAGATTTGACTGATATCTGAAAATGAATCTTTGTCTCTCCAGTACTGGACAATGCAGAAAAAGGAGGATCCCAAGAGATGACCTAATTATTTGGATTCACCTGGGCAGCCCTTATTTTTAATTTCCCTGCCTGTTCAGAGTGAAGTGAAGCAAGTTTTACGTGGCTGTCAAAACAGGCACTCATCTACTTTTTCTCCTCTTAAAGCAATAAATCCCCTCAGAACTAGCGCAGTGCAAAGAGATTTATTCATCCTTGATTACCTTATTTCTGTGGGGCATCCAGCTTGACAGCTTCCTCCTGTAGGACAAGTGCTTGGAATTTGAGGCTATTTTTATGAGTGCAGTATGCTTGGATGGCACACAAAAGTAAAAGAAGCTGGCTTAGCTTCCCCAGTCAAAAAGGCAGCTTGTGAAACATAAGGGGAGAGAGAGTCTTGCGGTGCTAGAGGTGCAGTGTCAGAGTCAAATCCAAATTGGGGTGGGTGGCAGCCCTTGTCTTGAGCATGTATGGGTGGTACAGATTTAAAAGCAGAAGGGAATAGGAATAGGAATAAAGAGGGGGATGTCCACAGAGACACACCATACTTGAGACTTTGGCTGTGGTGTTACCAGCCGTGCCAGCATTTCCTATTGCAGCCTTTCAGCATTTGAAGGGGGCCCATACAAAAGACATTTTATCATTTACCTGTTGCAGTAGGACAAGGGGTGATGGTTTTAAACTAAAAGAGGGTCAGTTTAGTTAGCTATTAGGAAGGAGTTTTTTACATTTTGGGTTGTGAGATCCTGGCGCAGGTTGCCCGGAGAAGTTGTGGATGCCCCGTCCCTGGGATTGTTCAGGGTCAGGTTGGCCGGGGCTGTGAGCAGTCTGGTCTGGTTGAAGATGTCGCTGCTCATTGCAGGGGGTTGGACTAGACGGCCTCTAAAGCCGTTCCGAAGCAGGCTGCTCCGTGCTGCGCCGCTCCTGTCCCCCATGACCTGCCGTGTGCCCCGTGCTCCGGCAGGCGGGCCCGTCCCGGCTGTGCCGCGGGGCTGCAGCTCCACCGTGCGGCACCGCTGCCCTTCTCCCCGCCCGCAGCCGGAGGGCTCTCCTGCTTTGCTTCCGAGACCGGGAGCGAGAGCTTGCCTTCAGGGGAAAGGCGTGGTTTGCCCCAGAGATTGCGTTTACTGTAAAGGGGAAAAAAAATCCGGATCAAGATTAACGCGCTTCCCCCTCTGCCTGTTCTCAGTGATCCCTTACAGGTCAGTGATAATTCCCATCAAAAAACTAAGCAATGCAATAACCACATCAAACCCGTGGATATGTGTGTCAGGAGAGCTGGGAGATAGTGGCGTCATGCAGATTCCTAAAAACCACCTAGAAATGACGTTTGAGGTGAGTACGTGCTCCTCACATTTTCCTTTCAGTTTGAAACATGCTTCCAAGTAATTATTAATTTGTTAAGGGGTTATTAAGGGCACAGCATTTCAGATTCTGTCCTGATTTTCAACATCACTGTAGGTTCACATATGTACAGGAAAAGAACCTGCCCCTCTTGTGTGAGATGAAGGTTTCCTGTGAGCACACACCACTTTTAACCACAGGCCTCACTGCTGTCCCTGTCCAGCCCAGGATTCCTCACCTTGCCAATCTATTTCCACGTCTCATTCCTTTCCACACCTCCTTGCCTAATTTTCCCTTTCAGTGCTCCTTTCCAACTCCCCATCTCCCTTCCAAGTTTCTTTTCCCTTCTTTCACTTTGTCTTTCCACCACCCAGGTCCCTTTTGACCTCTGGCCAGTCCCAAATTTCTTATCAGCCCAATGTCTGGCATTGCTCTTCAACTTCCCAGCCTCAGGTGCTGGCCCTGGCACACTGGGAGCTGCCATCCGCACTGGGCTCTCTCCTCCAGGCTTGCTGGGGTTTTCTTTTTGCTTTCCACTCTGCTTTCCCACCCATCAATTACCGGTTGGCTCGGTGCCATGCCAAAGCAGCTGGTAGCAGGAATTGCAGGGAAAGCCCCATCAAGTTCCCCTAGCTCTGGGCTATACCATATCCATTAAGGAGTGATTTTGTAGGAAAATCTGCTACTGAAATTAAGGTTGCATCCACTGAGCATATGCAGACTGATCTTCAACAACAATAGCAAAAAAAGCCTCTTGCCAAATATAGGTCGATTTTGACATAGAGAGGATATTTTTGTGATAAATGCCCACATCTCGTTCAGATATTACTATTTTGTAGAAAAGATCTCCAGGCTTCTAACAGGCAAAATGACGTATTTAGATATTCCTAAGGACCATATTGATGCTGTTCTGGCTTATTCCTTTGGCTGAAACTTTCCTAAAATATCAACTTGGGTAGCCACCCACTACTGAAAATGTCAGCCCAAGCTGTTTGTTTGGCAGCATCAGAAGCAGTGAAAACCAAGGTCTTTCAAGGGAACTGTTTAGGTGACGTTGACAGATGTTGTTTCCAGCCCCACCTACAATTACATATTGCACTGGAATTCACACTGCCTTGTTTTCCTTCTTCTGTGTCTTTGTGATGCTGAGTCTCATGTTAGTGATTTTTGTTTGGCCCAACAATAAGCAAATAAATCTTTGAAAATAATAAGGGATCTAGGGTCTGCTGCATAGTGTAGAGTGAGTCAGCTGAAGGTCAGTATGCTCCAAATGCATTTCTGAAAAGCTGTTTGTATTGAAGACCTATTTCTTCTGCAAAAGCACACCTTTTTATCACCTTAGCTCAGAAATGTGTAATTAGTACTTCTCAGAAATACTCAGAGTGCTCCCAACAAAGAATGTAATCTCTTCACAAGCTTTTAACAGTTTTATTTCTTTTCTCCTGTCTTAAAGTAATTATGCTGCTTTTCAAAATGCTCTGCGTGTTTGGTCAAAAATACTTATTTTATAAATCAAAGAAAACTGAATAAAAGCCTATATTTGAGACCATATGTGTGTGTGTGGTGGGGGTGGGTGTTGTCTGTTCTTTTTTAAATGAAGCAAAAACTGTTACTCATTTCAGTGCCAGAACTTGGGGAAGCTGACGACCGTTCAGATTGGTCATGACAACTCAGGGCTACTGGCCAAGTGGCTGGTTGATTGTGTCATGGTCCGGAATGAAATAACAGGACACACGTACAAGTAAGCAACAAGTTTTAATTTTCCTTGTCTGAAATTCTTGTTGAATTTAGAGAAAGCAAGAAAGCATTCACCTTCTCCTTAACTCTGATTGGGGCTGATTTGGGTCCCTGGTAGGGTTGGGTTGGTCTCCCCCACGCCCGGTTCTCTCATTTCAGAAGCCCTAGTTGAAGTCACATAATCTGATAAATATTAAATGAGATTTGCGTGCAGGATTTTCTTTGCATCTTTCTGAGACAGGACAGACAGTATGGATACTTTTGTAGTGATTCATATGTTTGTGTCTAATAATTAAATCTCTTGAGTTGAAGTAGTGTAGTAAAATTGTGCACAAATTAACTCTTTAAACCCCAAGAACTGAAATGATGGTGTAGGGGAAATACTAAGAAAATAAAAGGTTTTGATGATTTCTAAATCTTCTGTTGAGTACATACCTCTGTGTCAAAATGATCCCCTAACTCATCATTGGTTTTACAAAACATGGCTTAGCAGACTCAATTTTTTTTAAAATGTGAACTTGGAAAACTGTAATTCAGAGAGGTGAGCTCCAGATCTCAGAGTTGGCCACAGTGTATAGGGGAAAGTAGGAGGACATGGGATACAATGATTGGGGGTATGGACATGTGCATGGATTTCATTAGGGCTGTGTATGGGATCCAAAAGTACAGCAGTAAAATGTGAGGTGAGGTTTGAGTATGAGGAGATGTCACAGCCTCAGCCGGGGGGGAACTGTGGGGATTTGGTTGTTAATTATCACAATGCACTTAAAGGGTGAATATCAGTTGTGGTTGCAAGTGAAAAACAACTCGGCAGAAAACAATATGTGGGCCATGAAATACGTGTGCGACCCAAGCTTTGCATATTTCCCTGTTTCTGAGGATGATCCGTTGTGGTGCAGGAGCTGCTCCTGCAGAGTTCTGCTTTGTGAGAATTTTCTGGGAGCTAAGTATTCCCTGCCAGTGAGCAGTGTTTATTGGGTGCCAGCTGTCCCCAGCTGTGAGATCAGGCTGCACGGTGTGTGTGGCTGAGCTGTGCTTGTCCCGGGCGTGCTGCAGGTTCCCCTGTGGGCGGTGGCTGGGAAAAGGCGTGGACGATGGCAGCTTGGAGCGAATACTCATTGGAGAGCTGGTGTCCTCCACGTCTGACGAAGAGCTGGGAAAGCAGTGCCGCACCCCGCCCCAGCAGAAATCTCCTACGGTGACTCGGCGGCTGAGCATCACTTCCCTCACAGGGAAGAACACCAGTAAGTCCTTGCCTTCCTCCCCAGGGTCATAGAGAAGGGGGCAGCTGCCAATTGCTGGGAGAAAAAACTGCTGTGAGCAGGAGGGTCCATCCTGGAGCAAGGCTTGGTGCAGAGCAGCAGCTGCAAGCTGATGAGCTTTTCCTGCCTTCCCTGGTTGGTGTTTGCTCTGTGACGTACATGTTTCCTCTTTCAATGTCCCCTTTTGACTGTTGAGAGATAATAATCTCTTTGGAGCATGGAGATATGAGATGAGGGAGGAGGAGGCAGTAGAATTTGCAGTAGCTGATGCTGCTCAGCCTCCCAGCTCACTTTGCCGTCCGTGGGAAGACAGGCCTTTCTGAGGGCAGCTCAGAGCTTGATGTGGCTGCTGTGAACTGCCTTCTGGCAGAGCTTATCTCTGGAGGGACCCTAGGGCACATCAACCTCACATCCCTAAAATTAGCTTTTATGAGTAACTGCACTTGGCTGCAACAGGACACGGGACTGTGAGGGTGACACGAGGCATTCTCTGCTAAAGCACAGAGATGGGACAGTGTGGATCCTGTTCATGCATCTGTCGAGCTCCTGTAAAATTAGAGGACATGACTGCTGAAATGTCAAGCAAGGAAAGGTTAGCCTCCAGGAGTAATACAGCATTTAAAACCCACCACTTCAGCTAGTCTGCTCTCCATCATTTCACAGAGCCTAATGCGGGGCAGATCCAAGAGGGAATCGGGGAAGCCGTGAACAATATTGTGAAACACTTTCACAAGCCAGAGAAAGAGGTAATTCCTACTTTTCATTACTTGCCTGCGTATTTTTATAAACAGAAATGGCACTGAAGTACCAGTAGATGTACTGCCTTTAGATCTGAAGTTTCTGGCATCTAAACAAGACAAGTTGTACTTACCTGCTCTCCCTTTCCCACAGAGAGGGAGCCTTACCATTCTGTTGTGTGGAGAAAATGGTCTGGTTGCAGCACTGGAGCAGGTCTTCCACCATGGATTCAAATCAGCTCGCATTTTTCATAAGAATGTCTTCATCTGGGATTTCATAGGTAAGCTGGTAAATGATTTGGAGGAGAAGGTTTAGGGTAAAATGACTCCTCACACGCAGACCTTGGATTCTCATCAGCTAGGGTGCCATTTCTCCTGCCAAGCACCTGCTCTAGGTTGCTTAAAGTGAATGAGAAACCCAGTGGAAGATGAGAAATACTAAACTCTGTGTAAGAAAAGAGTGTGAGTCTCTGCAGAAATTTAAGAGTTCATAGTTCAAACAGCTGCTTTTCTGAGAGAAAGAAGGTAGGCTGGAGGTTGGAGTAGAAGAGCAATCAGTGTTGGGGGAGAGCTGGGAAAGGGCAGGGAGTGAAAGGTTTGGATTTTTAGTTGTTTATGAGAACTCTCCTAATCACTGCACTGGTCTTCTGGTGATCCTTACCTGTAGGCCTATGTAAGGGTAATTTAAGATGTTCTTCCTCCCTTAGAACAGGCTTGCAGGCTGAGATGCTTAGCCTGAGGGTAAATGCTTACTCAGAAAAAGTGAAAAATCAAGGCTGATGATATCACTTACAGTGAAACCATTGAGGGGTGCTCTGGTGCAGTTCCTTGGTGTTAGCTGTGTTAGACATCAACCAGACTGACCAGTGCTATGCCATGTTAAAGGTGGAGGTGACCACTTACCTATGATCTTCAGGATCAGGAATCCATAGCTAAGCTGTGGAATAGCTCTGAACAAGTCAGTTTTTTAAGGATTCCCTTGTGTGATTCTGTGTCACAATGAAGTGCTTCTGCTGACTGGGTTCTGATGTTCTCCATACCACAGAGAAAGCTGTTGCTTATTTTGAAACCAGTGATCAGATTGGAGACAATGAGGAGGCCCTTTTGCTTCAGAGATCTTCATGCAAAACCTTCTGTCACTATGTGAATGCCATCAATACAGCTCCAAGGAACATTGGGAAGGATGGCAAATTCCAAATCCTGGTTTGCCTGGGGACAAGGTACTGAACTGCTCTTCTTTATATGTGTCCTCTGGCATTAGACTAGAAGAATATTTTCCCACCACTGTTACTACCTTCAGTTTTCCATTTTAAGACATCTCACACCTATCTATTATCCAGTGCCTATTTTAGGCAGCTTTAGTACTACGTCAAAAATTGGAGCAAAGAGGCACTAATAATACATGGCTAGTGTCTAAAGTGCTAAAAATGTTTTGAGCTTTTTTATAACTGTTATCTTGACAGTCATGTGTATGAAATTTGTCTTGAAATGCTATTTTTGATGAAGTACTGACTTTGGGAATGCAGAGTTCCTTTTCAGGAGCTGGTGAATTTCTAAATCCTCATTCAGTTGCCTGTGAAAATGGGATGTCTGTTATAATTTAGACAGAACTGCTCTAGATGAACTTTTCTTTCCTAATAGGGTGTTTTCTGTCTTGCACTTGGGGAGGGGCAGGAGGGTGGGACTTATTTGTATTTTGGAGGGTGGAAGTTGGTATGTCTAGAAATAAGTACCATTTTTGTCTTGTCTGCCTGGATGCTTGGAAAACCAGTTGGCAAACAGTCTGTCACATTTTCCTCAAGTTTTACTTTCCCTATTCCTGATCTGAAAATGTTGCTGAATTCTTACAAATGTCCAATTCTGCTAGTATCTTTCAATTTTCATTTCTACTGTAGGTAGTATTTTACTAACCAAATCAAGGGTTGTGATTACATGGGAAACTTGTACGTGCAAACAACACGCTGAAATAAAAGGGACTGCATGTTTTGGGTTGTGCTCTTGGAGAAGAATTCCAGTGTGAGACCTGTTTTACTTGGTGCTGAAACAATGCCTGTCCTGCCCTTTCCAGGGACCACTTGCTGCCTCAGTGGATCCCGCTGCTGGCAGAGTGCCCGCCCATCACGAGGATGTACGAGGAGAACGCTCTCCTCCGGGACCGCATGACTGTCAACTCCCTTATCCGAGTCCTACAGACATTGCAAGATTTCAACATCATCCTAGAAGGATCACTCATTAAAGGAGTGGATGTTTAGCATGGCTTTGCTGAGAACTTCATTACTCCTTTCCCAAACAAGCAAACCACAATTGGAGACCTGTCAGGACTTGAATGCCATGGTAGTGCACCACTGTAAGGCAAAGCTGCTGGTGGAAGCAGGATTGGGAAGCCCAGTTTGTGCCCGACGGGGACTGGCCTCTAAAGCTGCAGAAAGCTAAGATGCAGTATTGTAGTTTATTTGAAACAGAAATTTAGTACAAAATATAGAGTATTTTCATGTGTTAGATGTGTGTAAATACGCTATCTTCTTTAAGAAATTATATTACTCTAAGAAATTTTTCTTAGACTGAATGTTCTTGTTCTGACTATGAGTAGCTTAAACCAGGGGAAGGACTTGGGGGAGGGAGGGAAGGACCAAGGTGGGAAGGGATGCCACTGCTTGCTTGCAAGGAAGAAGCCAATCAACGTGTAAATACAGCGCAAACTCAGCAGGGCTTTTTTCAGGTATTGCAAATTAATACAGCAAATATCCTTATGTAGCCATTGTGATTGTGTCACTCTTGGAAATGCTGTAAGCAAATGCTGGTTTACCCTACTGTACATGGTCTCTTAGTTTGTTGTTTGTTTGAAGACTCACCTTCCCATGCGTGGAAGTTGTGAGTCGTCATTTTTTTCTGTAAGGTCTTTTGTGTCACTCCTGTTGATCTCCAAAAGGGGAAACAAGTGTTGGAATGCTTAAACACTGGAGAGGAGGACTGCTGTCAGCCTCAGAGCCTGAGAGTAAGAGACACCTGTGGAAGCCTTGCTGCTGCAGCCTGTGATGGGGACTCAGCTCAGTATGTTCCTTCCCTGTCTGGATGTTCTCATGATTCACCCTCACCCTCAGCCAGTTTGTGTGGTGGATGACTATTCTTTTTTTTCCCATGATGAGGAATTTGGTTTATACCAAATTCTTGCTGTACTTGAGAAGAATCATTGCTGTAGAGCCACAAACACTGCTGTTGCTGTGCTACTGAACTGTATCAGCTGGCTCTGAAATGCTGACAGGTTTTGAGTCTTCCTTTATTCTGCAGCATGAGTGTTCCTAGGGGAGTACAGGATCTTGGATTACTTTTTTTTTTTGATTATCCAGCTACAAAAAGAAAAGGAATTAAGCAAAAGGAGGAAAAAAAAAATCTCACGTTGGTATTCTGAGGCTTCTCTCCTACACTCTTTCCAGTTAAGGTGTTACTAAGACAATGCATATATAGAGATACAGCTCTTGATGAGGAACTGGGAGCAGCTGTATGATACAAATTTAACAAGAGATTATGTCAAAATCACCTCGTGAATACCATGCAGCAAATACGGAGTGTGTTTTCCATTCTTGTGGATGGGAGTTGGAAGGATCTGAGGACGTAGTTAGCTTCACCTGGTTTTAATTTTTGGAAGTTAGCTTAAATATAGGTTTTTGTTTTCACTTGTTTATTCCCTACAATCTTGGGCATTTGTTCAGTGGATTCTTTGGATGTCTCACTGTCAGCTGAGGCTTGGGAAAGGCCCCTGACTGGTGCTGTGAGCTCATTGCCTTGCACTGTGCTCTCCGGTGGCATTGGAAGGGACTTGGCAATGGTGGACAGCGGCAGGTCTTGGCATAGTGTGCACGTGGTGGGAAGAGGGATGGGAGGTGAGGGAAAGGAAGGAGAATGAAAATTAGGGTTTGCTTTCTCACCTGCCTTTTGTCAAGCTTCTCTATTTTCCTGTGGTCCTTCTGCTGCCCGGTTCTTAGAACAGCCCTCACTTCAGTGTTGAAGCTTCACGTCATACTCCCAGCCAGAAGAAAACTCTTCGTGTAACTTTGTTTCATTGGAGAGTTTTATGTTATAGAAGTCTTTTTGTTTCTAAGAAAGAAGTAAAATAACACTGTCAAGGAGCCTTCGACTTTAATGAGGGTTCCAGTTTTCAATAACTGTTCTTTCCTCCTGGGCTTGTGCTTCCTTAAACTGACTAAACTCATCCCAAATACTGTAGGCAGCACTGCTATGTCACTGCTGTGGGTGTGAATAACTAAATGTAAAGGCTGTGAATGGTGTCTTGAGTTAGTAGCCAGAGCCCACAGCTGTGTGACATCTCTCTTACATTTCCAGAAATGTGAAATTTGGAGTGTTAGGATTTTCTGTGTGGCCAGGCATGTCTGCTTAAAGTCAGCAGACGATGCATGACAGCCTTCAGCAGCAATTGGAAATGTGTCCCTGTACTTAATTCTATCAATGAATTATACATTTAGCACCAGAAACCATGTGGCAGCATTATTTGGTAATGACTGCTTAGGATGTTTTGATTTCTATTACAGCTCAGGCCTTTCATGTCTAATGACTGCTATACAGGATTTTTTCACGCCCAACCCAGTCTAAGTGACTTTCATTTTACTGAAATAACCACCTCTTTAGTCCTTGGATTTCTTCGCAGCATCATCTGCATTTGCTGGCTGGATGCTTCCCAAAGCACGCTGCTGCAGACTTCTCCAAAGGCTACATATGACTGGAGCAGTTGTAACATTCATCTGACATGACAAGGGTTAAGTGCAAGCAGGATAAAGTAGAAATGTGGGCACCTCTAAAGGTCATTCATTTAAATGAATAAACCACACACAGAGAAAAAAGGCAATAACTACATTAAGTCGTTCTTAAGTTAAAAGAAGTCAAAACCTGAGAATTTTTAAAATTCAAATCAGGGCCTTTCCCCATTTCAGACTACATTAAGAAACCTTTAGCACTTAACACAACTTCACGTTGGCTTTTTCAGCAAGTGTTGACTTGTTTGGTTTTGTCAGGTTTCACATCATATTAATAATAATACGATAAAAATTATGTATGTTTCATGTTTCCTTGTAGGCAATAAACCACCCCAAGATCTGTTGAAAGGGGCACAGCTGAGTGCCTCAGATTCCTAGAGGAGTAGTTATTTGACAGCCTTGGGAGAACGGTTCTTCATAGTGAATTTTTATTCTACCATGTATGATTTTTTCTTTTTAGTGGACTACTTTTGTTTATTGGAAACTGTGAGCTTTTTCTGTAAGGTTTACAGAAATTATTCTACCCACTAGAATGGTAAGAAACCCATCAGGATTCTTCTAAGCTAACACAGTTTTTACTTCAGTGTTAAAGCACCTTCTTTGGTTGAGAAAGGGAATCTTGGAAAAGACCAAAGCTCTCTGGTATCTGCTTTTTAAAAAAACAAAATAATTCCTATCCAATGCCTGTCTGCAGATGTCTGAGTTTGCATAGTCCTATTGTACTAACAGCCAGCATGGTGACTTGAGGGAGTCAGAGAATCAGATGCCTCACTATGTACAAAATGTGTATTTATAATTCTCTGAAATAAATGAAATTGTACTGTTTAGTGAAAAACCTACTCATGTTTATTCCAAGTTGGTTTGTGTAATTAGCTATCATTGTTCAAAAATGTGTTTTTAGCGTAGTTGCGCAGCAGCGTATTTGAGAAAATTCCTTCTTTCAATCAAATGAAGGTGCGCATCGTGAGGGGAAATATTGTGTGTTACACTTGAAATGTACAAATGTGCCCTGTATAGCTTAAAATGATCCCTAAATGTCTCCATTAAGTATATTTTGTCCTTACATTATGACTAACGGAATAAGAACTGGATTATTTTCAAGATGACATTAGTAAAAGTATTGTTCTATCAAGCACTTTAACATACACACCACAAACCGACATGGGTTTTTCAGGTTTTGAAGTACATTGAAATACAGCTTTTCATGCTATGTCCTTTACAAATAAAACTGTGAGAATAATGGTTGGTGTCACTTTCTCCTTGCAGAGGAACTGAGGGATTCGGGTCTCAAGCCGAGGAGCTGATCTGAGCCTGAAGGGAACAAACTGAACAGAATGATCCAGCTGGTGGTGACTCTGGTACTGGGAACTTGCTGCAGCAAAGCTGGGGAGAAGGGGGT
Organism: Edolisoma coerulescens; assembly: GCA_013397115.1. Lineage (NCBI taxonomy): Eukaryota > Metazoa > Chordata > Aves > Passeriformes > Campephagidae > Edolisoma > Edolisoma coerulescens. The sequence goes on from VWZW01001228.1 coordinate 436,016, forward strand.
GTGAGGGCTGGTTCCCAAAACCAGCCCTTCTGCCTCCCCTGATACAAAGGGGAGGCAGAGACCGTGCTGAGCCCGAGCAGCTCTTTATTCCAAGGCTTAGGTGGAAAACGTGGCTGATTACAGGGAAGAAATGGGATCACAGTGAAGCTGAGCTCTTACTAGGCTGGCGTTGGCTAGGCAACCCGGATTGCTTTGCCCTTCACATCTGGGAGAGCAGGGAGAAGGAGGATGGGATTAACTTGTAGCAAAGAGTCTCGTTCCTCTGTTGAGATGAGTCGCTCTGATATTTGAATTCAAGGTTAAAATGCTGGAATGAAGCTCATGCTCTCCAGTCTGTCAGGTAGCACGTTGTGGAAGAAGAAAGGTTGATGGACAAGAGAGAGATGGATGCCTGCAACAAAAAACATGAAAAAAAAAAAGGTAGTGAAATGCCTTCTTTTCTAAGTTGGACTGGTATTTCAGAAATTTCCCCCATGTCCTTCCCAGCTTTAGGTATGCTGGAATTGGCAAAAACAGGAGAATGTTTGGAAACTTCGACAGTTTGAAATGCAGAGCCCTGCATGTGTGTGTGCATGGTGTGTGTGAGGTGGGGCACATCTGTTCATTCCTTTTAACTCTGTTTTGAAGAGGCAGGGAATCTCAGGAGAGGAGTGAAAGTCTCGGAGCTTGGGCCGTATATGTGGGAATCCTGAAATATATTGTGTGATGCTACTGGTGCTTATCAACATTACAGCATCCCATAAATGTAAATAAAATCCATAGAGCTGTTTATGGTCAATTGTCAGTGGGTGGAGTTCCCGTACCTGTGCACCTCCTTACTAAATGTGTGTAAATCAGAGATAGTGAGGTCTGACATCTTAAAGGCAGTCAGTACTTGAAGTAGGGCAGCACTAAGCTTGTCCAGCTGAGCAAGTGCAGACAACTTCCTCTCCACTGTGCTCTCATTGATGCAGTCTGGGAACGCTGCAATGTTTTCTGCAAAGGAGGAATAGAAGAAAACTGTCTGAGAAAACTTGCATGGGTAGGAGTTGAAATAGCTCATCAGTCTAGTTTGTTCCTTTCCAACATTTCAGGTAAGCTTGTTCAATGAAAAAAATTGTGCTTGGGTTATGAGTGAAATGCTTCCGTGGCTGTCACCCGTCAGCTCAGAGCCTGAGGCTTCTGTCGCTGCAGTCGGGGAGCATTTCATTGCTGACATTCTTACTTTCTCTCCTGCTATTCCATCAGCCATGTATCAAAAGCTGTTTTGAGCCCAGCACAGGGTGTGAAGGGAATGGGAAAATTCCTGTACGGGTCTGCTATCTGGTGGCTGGTTATGGTAAGCTCTCTGTCGAAGCCACTGCAGAGCTGATTTGTCAGTGGGGAGCTGTGGTTCTGCAGGAAGGCTTGACACTTCACAGGGCCCATCTGCCTTCCCTGCAGACCTCACAGGGCATCTCAGATCCTCCGAATGAACTTCTTCTGTCAGAATGTGATCAGGCAAATTATTTTCTCCTTGAACCAAGCCCACCTTTTTCTTGAGGGGAGGGAGGGAAAAGCCATAGGAAGAAACACAGCCAACCCCTCCAATCCTTACCCACAGCATATTTTTCATGCTGAAAAGGAGCTCACTGCTACATGATCTAATGACTACCTTGTTACCATGCAACAATGGGTTCAGTGGGGTCCATAAATGTAAAATAATTGTCATTTGCTTAAGAGAGACTCAGGTGTTCACACCAGTCACTGAGTAATAGAGTAATCTGTAAGATGATGTTCCTCCTACTTGGAGTGGTTGTCCAGGACTTGTGCAAATCACTCGCACAAGGGGTAAATGTAGGAGACAGACAACACTTACGATTCTCTCTGTGGAAAATAACTGTCCTTTGCCCAATATGGTCCTTTAAGTTTTATATGGCCCCTTCCCTTTATCCATTGGCTTTTAGTCACTGGCCAGAGCAGCCCATTGAGATGGGTGAATTGAGGTCGGTTCACCCAGTTTTGGGTGCTCAGCCCTGCTGCAGGACAAGGTGCTAAACAAGTAAATGTGGGGAATGAACAACTGAGTTGGACTTGCAGAGTGCATTTGGCACAACTGTGCAGCAGAAGGAATTCCCAAGGAGCTCAAATGCTTATCAGAGGCCATCTTTCTCTCAGCAAGAGGCAGGCATGGAGAATGCAGGAGATGTCCCAATCTCCAAACAGTACATTCAGTGGCAGATTTTCCCCTGCTCCTACGGCCAGCCTAAACTGGTTTAGGCCAACAAGCCTAAACTGAAATGGAATTAAACTCAATAGCAGCCAGATGTTGGGTTTGGTGCTCTGCAATCCCTGCATTCTCCTGCTTTCAACGAGAGGTTTCCACAAAGGCTGGTGTTAGCCTAGGAAAGCCATTTCCCTTACCCTGCCCCTGCAGCCAGTGGGAAGAGATGGGCTCCTTCAGCAGGCCTTGCAAGGAGAAACCTCACTTGGCTGCTTTTAATTATGCCTAAAGAAGTCCAACAGAGGCAGCTTGCCCTTGGAGGCTGAGCTAGCATTAATCTTTATGAATATTCCCACCAGCACTGTCATCCCGTGCAGAGTTCTTTCCTTCAAAGGCACCCAAGTGACATATTGTGATATATTGTGAGCAGCCACTCCAGGCTAAAAATAAACAGTTTACAAGAGTAAAATCTAAAGGTGATGGACTCAGGTAGTTATTTTTTACAATATATTGATAATTTAGATATGAAGACAAATCCCTTATTTTTCTTACAGGGGCACACAATAAAGACCAGAAAATGTGGCTTCAATTTCTAAGTCTCCCTGACTTCCTCCAAGAGCTTTAAGCAATTTGCTTGTGTCATATCCCATCTTGCAGGTAGGGAGCTGATGTACAGAGTGGGGGGGCTTTGCTGCTGCCAGTTCTACCTCACCAAGGAAGGTTGTTCAGCCCTGGGGTCAGCAACTGCTCCTCCAGCATCCACTGGTGTGTGGCTGAGAGCTGCTTTTCAGTGCTGCTGTGGCAGAAGTGCCCTGAGGTCTCATCTGTGGTTAAATCCAGTTTAAAGGCATTGGTGAAACCTGTTGATTTGTGGTGTTCTGGGCTTGCAAGTCTGTCAAGCTGTGTGTGCTTGGAGAGTTTTGTAATTGTCCAGACAGAAGAACAGGCTTTCTTCCCCCTTAGCTGTAGTACAGTAATTATGGTTACTATCAGCAATGTGATTAAGCACTGCAGAAATGCATAAAAATCCTTGCTTGTGTTGTGTGAGGATGGCAGTAATTCCCTTCCAAAAGGGAGGAAGAGGAAACAGATATTTTGCAAAAGCACCTTTCCATGGCTTTTCATCTTGAGTCCATAGCTCTTCTAGGAGGTGCAGACATTCATTAACATCAAGTTAATCATGTCCCCTCTCTGCCCCACAACCTGTCCCTGCTCACTGCAAGCTCAAACAGATCATACCAGATCCACCACACCCAAACCAGAAAATGCATGGTGGGAGACCTGTGAAGTACTAGCAAGAGATTTCCAATAGCAATTGGAAATGATCAGTAAAACTGAGAACCCTCTCTGTGGTGCTGTTGTTTGGTTGTGGGGTTTTTTTAAAGACAAATGAGCTGGGAAGACAGCCCAAGACTCTGTGCTTCTGTACTTGAGATAGTGTGAACTCTTCCATGAAGTCTCCTTAGCCTGTTTCTTCTGCTCAGTGCTCTCACCTAAATTAAGTTCACCTGCTTGCACACGTGCAGCTTTTGAACTGTCATTACCCCATGAGATAAATAGAATGTGCTCTAAATGGGACCATGCAATATGAACCCTCCAGCTTGGAATCAGTGTGGCTACTGGCTTGCAGATGGTTTGTGGTTCCTGACTGTATAAATAGTGTGAAGTTGGCTAGAAGTGGGTGTGGTGCACAGGATATTCTCCCCCAACCCATAAAACGACTTAAAGAAAAACTGCATTCAGGGAATGTAAGTGGAAACACCACCCTATGGCTCTGCCCAGCTTTCATGTTCCTAAAGCTGTGGAAAAAGTTTCCATTCATGGTAACAGGAACACAGGAGAGCTAGGAAAAACTTGCAGACCAGAGAAGCTATTTCATTCATCCTCGGCATGGACTTTGTTAGAAGAGAATTTCAGATGTCAGCAGGAATTTGTGCTAGACAGGGGTAGTGTGCGTAGCTGTGTTCAGTGAGAAATAGGATAGCTGCTCTGGGCTCAGTCATTTGTGTTTAACTGGCACAATGCTAAAAAGTGAGGAATCAACTAGCTGATCTTCAATTCAAATGTGTGTCCTGGGAAGTGCAAATACAAGTTGATCCACCATGGCTTGCTGAAGTCAGTGAAAGTTCCTAAAACTGATGAGTTTAGACAGGCATTCATGAACACTGGTGTCTGCAAAACCTGTTCGTTTGTGCACAGAAGAGAAGCAACCCTCTTTTGGGAAAAAAATAAAGCGACCGCTGTTGCTGCTTTCAACACACAATGTTTATTAAGACAGTCCCAGTCTTCCACGTAGGAGTTGGCTTCCAGATGACCTCAGCATTTTAAGTACAAATAGTTATCTCTGTGAAGGGCCAGGCTTGTGCTAGGGAAGATATTGTACAGCCTGGTGTTAATCTCTTCAGTTCAGATAGCCTGGGACAGAGAAGTGGCAGGACACAGGGTGTGACAAGCAGGACGCGGACTGTGAAGGCTGCCGTTGTTGACTGGGTAGAGTTGTGAGCAGCATGGTTTGTCTTATCACGAAGTGCAGGATGTTCTGGATAGATCTCCCCAGCAAGCGGGGGCAAATCTGAGCCCTCATTCCCCATGGCAGAGCAGGAACTGGCAGTAGAGGACAGCAGTGCAGGCATGTCCCGTTTGTCCCCCCCGCAGCCACTCCAGGCTCTCGTTACCAGAAGCATTTTCCAGCAGGATGCACACATCCATCTCTCACTCACACTTGGCCTGTAACCGAATTACGTTTTCCTTTGACATTGGAAGTTAAATCTGTTTGCAATGGGACCAGCTCCTGCAAGCATCCAAATTGTTGGGAAGTTTTCATGCAAAAATTGGTGCAGGGCTACCAGTGCATTTTCCCAAGCACTGCACACCTAATGCCTTGTTGGGTTCGTCATCCAAGCTGGCCATGTTCTTGGTGATGTCCTAAGCTGAGCTACTGAGCAAGGTCCTCCTCACAGAGCTTCCTGGGATGCCTCTCTGTCCTCCCTTGGACCTTGCTCCTTCCAAGTTTCATAAGCAGGGGGTCTCTGAGAGACTTTTGTGCTGGGAATAACGGTTAGGAAGGGAAGGAGAAGGGAGAAGGAAGCAGGAGCACGAGGGGGGAGGAGGGAGTCCATAATTCATTTGAAGTGGTTCTCAGCAGGCAGCGTTTCCATGAAAGCACCTCTGACTTCACCCCAGCTAAGTACTGCTTGGGGGAGGATGGCAGGAGGGCTTGCACTGCCTTTGCTCCTCCCAAGTGTTGAAGTGACCTTCTACCTCTGGCTTAGGCATTAATCAGGTAAGGAAAAACTATTGAGGACTCCGGGCACAACACACACTGCAATGTCTTAATCAATTTCCCCTTCCCCCTCTTTCAAAAAAATACTTGCTGCAAGGGCCTGTGCTACTTTTTCCTGTGTTGACACAGGAGCCCTGGGTAAGGAGATGATGGTAGCAGCTCTTTTTGTGTCTGTATAATAACTCATGACTCTCTTACTCAGCTAATTAAAACCAAAACCCCTCTAGCTACCCTGAAAAATGTAAATAACATTTATTAAAACATTGTTCTGTGGTATAACCAGCACCCAAGTTACAGAAAGGCTGTTATGAAACAGGACTTTGCTTGTGAAGGAGTAGATGGCTGCAAATCAAGTGAATACCAGGCTTTCTTCATGAAAGCATTAAGTTGGGGACAAAGAGAAGTGTGTACAATTAAAAATGCATGAAATGCAGAGGCCAAACAGCTGGCAGGGGCCAAAGCTGTCTGAACACCTTTGCACTGTGCTTTGCCCATCTCTGGAGTTAGCACAGATAATGGAACATGAGAGTGGAATATGCAGTGAAACAAGATTTCTCCAAGGGCATTGTGTTCTTAGCACAAGTAGCAAGGTAATAGGAAGACAAAACACACCAAAGCAGGAGAAAAAAGTTTTGATGAGACAGAAGAGTGTTCTTGAATCTCTGGCTAAATGCACAATGCCTGTTCAACAGCAGATCTGCTGTAATGTAAAATAAAGGAAATGTAATGTAAAAAGACATGAATGTGAAGCCAGGAACAAAGTCACGTCCAGTATTAGGACACACAGCTCCTGTGTATTCACATTTACCTCAAAACCCAAGCGTGTTTCATACAAGCACAGAATGGACCCTTGGTGCAAAAGTGAGTGAGTGAAACTCCTTGCTTGTTCCTTGCACCTGATAAAGGTGCTATGGAACAGGCCTGATTTTATTCTTCAGCTGTGGCAATGCCAGACTAGCTTGAAAGAATTTGATCCAACTTTTGAGCACTCTAATCTGAATATATAAAACCTCTAAAGATAACTAAATGAGGAACTCTTGGATTACAAGAGCACGTAAAGCCAAGTGCATATTCTAGCCTTGCTGAGCTGAACAGCATGAGCCATCCTAAATACCTGTTTCTTGAAATGTGGAGACATTTGGAGAAGTGCTTCTGCTTTAATGCAGAAACAAAACCTTTCCCATTCAGTAAGAGGTCCTGCCACCACTGTTATAGTACAGTTGGCAGGGCTTTGGAAACAATTTATGAATGGTTTGTAAAAGTTCCACATGAGAACAGATGTTTTAAAACATATTTTCTTTGCATTGTCTAGGAGTTCATCTCATTCTATGATCTTAGTTTAAGTTACTTGTCCCAAAGAATCAGATCCACAGGCACAAATATCCCACTGACTCAATGTTTGCCAGATTGCAAGCAGACTAGGATCAAAACCAGCAACGTATGCCTTGGTCAAATGAAAAATCACGGTTCCTGTCTTGTTTTAGTTTTGGGAGAAGATTCTGTCTCTGTGTCTAGTGAAAAGCTTTGTTCCAAGATGTTGCTTTATGTTGGAATCCAGCCTTGTTTAGTACTCAGAATTTGCACAACTAACATGGGTCTGTACAGAGTAAGCTGCTCATGGACCTACAAGCTGCAGAGTCTGGAAGAAATTATCAGGTAGTAGTTACCAGTTTGATTTATTCTTTCTATCACTCTCACTTTCTGTCACACCCTGGGCATCCTGTGCTGGTGAACAGTATGAGACATAAAAGCTGACAAGTGTTTCATGACCTTCCTACTAAGGTTCATCTGATACAATCTAGATCAGGTGGTTTTCATCCAGTCAGACCAGTCTCCAATTCCTGAACAGAGAATAACTGGAGTATGCTTAGCTGGCTCTGCACTAGAACCAGTCTGCACATCCAGGTGCTGCTTCCTTCTGTCTTCCAGAAGCTAATCCCTGTTGCCTTTAGCCCCCTAGATGTGGTCATGCTGGTCAGAGACACCTCACAACCTGAGAACAAGGGATGGTGTCTGTGCCAGCCCCAGCTTTCTGGTAAGAGACTACATTTACTTTTTAGCTGGATACAATGATGCAGTTTATTTTCCCAGGACAGGAGGATCCACTCTGCTTCACACACCATGTGTGGCCCTGTGTCTCTTTTGAGACAACTGTATGGAAAGGATGCTGTCACTTGATGAACACTTTGGACGGTCCTTTGTTGTAAGGTCGTTTTATGGTACATGTACTTTGCAACTGGTTAATGCTGAGCACTATTTCTAATTTCCTGTGACTGGTGTTATGGACATTATTGATCCAACTTGAGAGAAACATGAGTTTTCCAGCAACAGGTTATTGACTACCTCAAAGAAATTAGTTTCTCTCATTTCCTGTTTAAGGAGAGGGAAATGCCAGGACCATGCACAGAACAGGTGAGTTTTATAAGCCCTTAGTGCCAGCAGAGAACTAGCAGTGAAGGGAACGTGTCACGCTTCTTCAGGAGGTTTTTTCAAGATGTTTTCAAGTCTAAGGCAGCCGTCACCCCACCACAGCAGACTAATTCCTTAGCAGGGCTTCCCCCATTGACGGTAGCAGATTGCCCTCCACCAACTCAGCCTAAATGTCTCTGAGGAACGCAGTTAAGATGCTACAGCCAGCAACTCTCAGTGTTTTTGCAAGGGCTGTATGTGAATTTCACACAGGCAGATGGTCTACCAACCATTACAGACTTGGTGAATGGAAAATGAAAAACTGCTGTCATAACTGCTGCCTCTAAACGATCCTTGGTCGTTTAGAGAATGACTTGCCTGAAGCATGACCACAAGTACCTGTTGGAGGGGAGTCTGAGTCTTCCTCTGTACGTTTAGAGCATTAAAAACAGTGGAGCAGGAAGCAGTGACGATGGTACATTATATAAACCTAGCAGGGAAGGGTGCTGTTGCAGAGCAGAAGCTGGCCAGCACAAAGACACACCAAGATACTTGGAAGGAAATAGTTGTGCAGGCATCACGGAGTCCTGCTGTCCCCCAGGAGGTGGCATGGATGCAGATGCCAGCACAGGAGCATCCCAGCCTTAAGGCAAGGAGCGTTGGGAGTCTGGGACCGTGGGCATGGGAGGGGACTGTCCCAGCACAGGGATTACAAACACACACAGTGTTTGCCAGAGCCCAAGGGTCTGTTGCTATGGACAGGGGCATCTGTGCAGTGGGTTTGAAGAAAAGGGGACTGTGGCACTGACCTGTTTCACTCAGCCCCCAAGAAGCTGAGTCTGGCACACTCTGCCTGCGCCAGGTTCACATCCTGACATCCTAGTCTGCCTAGGGATAGATAAAGAGGTGACAGTGATTTGAAGCGGACTTCTGAGTTTAGCCATTGGTATCTGTCCCCCAGGCCTCCCAGGACACCCTAAAAATGTTGTTTTCAGTGCCCCAGTCAGTATCTATATGCTGACTCAGTGTAAGAAGCATGCTGGGAGCCCATTTACCACAGCTTATAAAAGAGGCTTTAAAGGGCTGCTGCTGCCTTAAAGAATGGCACAAACAAAACTCCTCCTGTTTTGCAGGCCTCCTATGAATGGCTGCTTATTCTAATGTACAGCAGGATGTGTTTTATGAGAGGGTAAGCTTGGGCCGAGTGTGTAAGCGAGAAGCATTTGAACACTTACACACGCACACGAGTGGGAAAGACCTGGGCATTCCCAGCTCACTCACGCCTGCCGGGTGAGCACCGACACCCTTGCTCCTGAGGGTGGCAGCTGAGTCACTCCTCCGGCCTTCTTTGTGTGGCTAAAGGGTTGGGCCTCTCTGTTCTGGAACAGCTCGAGGGTCTAGAAGTAGAGGGAACACCACGCTGGCCAGACCTGGAGTCTGGGGTCTGTCTGGGACCGTGGCTGGTGCAAGATGTCACAGAGAAAAGTGCCTGGGACCTCGGACTGTTTTGCTCACCATGAAGCAGCTGGTCCAAGCAGGAGGGATTTAGCCCTTGTTCAAACTGGGGTTTTTTTATTACATGGTGTGAATTGGATGTTTGTGGTTCCCCAACCAACCCTTAGTGCGAGTACTGAGCCCTAACATATGCAGGGCAAAGAAGGATCAGCACAAGAGGTCACTTCCAGAGCTATCCAGTTTTCCTGCTTTCCTCCTACAGATAACGCAAATGAACCAGTAAATATTGCTCTTGCTTTTGAAACCTTGAGTTAGGACTGGTTCAACCACTGCTAAGGGGAGTCATCCTGACAAGAAGAGTCAGTCAGTTCAGCTATGGATAGAGATTTGTTTTGACAGCATGCTGAAAATAGAATCTCAGAAACCACACTGCTAGGTGGTTTTAGAAAGGCCAGTTTTTGAAATGTTTCTGACCAGCCAGCTTAGTACTCTGTAAATAGCAATCACTTTGTTTAGCTGTTTTTCAAAAAGTGCCCATGCCTGGCGGACAATGCCATCCCGGGGCACCTCCTCACAGCCTGGTCATCCCTGCAGGCTGCTCTTCTTCAGCCAGTTCTGGGGATGCCATTGCTGAAGGAGCCACCCTCACACGCTCACACTTCCCATGTGCTTCAGGGCACGGCTTCCCAAGCCCCCTGCGTGCTCAGGTGAGCTCAGTCCCAGTTGGAGTATTTCCCCTCCCACAGCTCCTAGTGAGCCATAACCCTCACAGATAAACCCAGTCACAACCCACTGACTGAGAAAGGGACAGGAAACTCCAGCTGTGGCTTTAACCAAAGAAACTTCTTTGGGAGGTAAAAGGTATTTGGTATAGAAGTCCTAAACTCTCCTGATTCAAAACCCGCCCTCTCCTTTCTGGGAGGCTTCATACATTTTTCCTGGAGGTGGAAATAAGTTGCAAAATACTTTCTCTGTCCCTGCAGGGCAGTCCCCTCTTGCACCCCTTCTGTCCTACACGCACATGGCACTGGTGCTCGTGTCCTTGGTGATCTCTGCATCACAGGGACAGTGAAGACAGAGGAACTTTCCCGCTGGCCCTGAGATGTCTATCAGATCACTCCGTGCCCATGGAGCACAGGGGTCATGCTGCACACAGGCTCTGCGGCTCAGGCTCTGCCACCTCTGCCCTGGAGGCAACATCTGGGTCCCTCGACTTCTCTGCATGCTGTAATTTGCAATATGAACAGGCTGTCAGACCTGAGGGACGTCACTAAGGTCACATGTGTGTCCTGGTTTGGGTTTCTCTTTCACCACCCCGTAGAGTTCCTTCCTGACTACGAACATCCATTATGGCACCGGACTTGCTTTTGGGGATCCCCGTGATCAATATCTGCTCAAATTTTGCCTGAAGCTTGCCCATCCTGCTTCTGCCCTCCCCTTATCTACACGGCTTTGTGAGTGAATACTTCCTCCTGGAAAGCCTTTCACCTTTTCTTATCTTCTTGTCATTTTCAGAATGGGATGCCTCTGCCCTGAGGAAGGGGGATGTATCCTGCTGCCTCCTCCCTTTGTGCTGCATTCTCCCTGTCTGCCCTTTTCCTCCACCTGCCCTTGGCTTGTTTTTCAGAGGATGTTGAGTGTCAAATTTGGTTGATTTGTTGCAGTCCAATTAACTGATTCAATCCAATTAAGCTATCTGAAGTTATCTCTGTAATGTGGCGGCTTTGTTAGTCAACTCCATTCCCTCCTACCCTTGCAAAAATTTTTGCCTCCAGCTCCTCCCTCCAGATTTTGGTGGTAGATTTCCACTGGGTTCTTGGCTGCTTGATCAAAGCTTGTGATCCTGACTGCAGATTCTGCAGATTTCCTTCAAGGACCAGCTCCTCCAGCTGCCTCCTTTCCCTGGTTAGCCAAGTCTGCCCACAGCTCTTCTTCCTCACCAGAAAACTTGCAATTACTGTGTCTGCCTTTGACAACTTGGCAAGAAGGTCAGCAATGCTTTTTCTCCTCATGAGACTTGTCACTTGTACCTGAGCCTGCAGAGGTATCACCATCCTCTGCCTTGCTTTGGCTGAGTGAAAACTGCCCACAGAGACATGTTTTTTCCATAGTTTCTTCGGCTTTCTGCAGTCAAAGTCTGAAACTTGAAATTCTGTCACCTCCTCAAAGTGCCTTTTTTCCTTTCATTGTGCCTGCTGGCACTGTAGAGTAAGAAGTGGTGTCACTGAGGACAAACCTTTCTGAAGAAAGAATGGGTGATGCTTTAACCTGGAAAGAAACTGCCTCAGGTTTCTTGTTTTTTTTAGCAGAGTACCTACACCTGTAAGAAAACCCTTCTGGCAGGTCCTGCTGCCCCCCATGCTGGCTGCTCCCAGCAGAGGATTTCAGGCATCAGACGTTTCAGACAAAACCCAATTAGCTTCCCTAGGTGCTTCTATTCCCAAGCATCCCTATTTACCTTCTTGATTGCTGTTGAGAAAGAGGTCAAGAGAAAAAGCCTGTCACACTGAAGCATTGCTTCCTAGACACCATGGATGCTCTCCCAACTCCCTACCCTTGCTTTTCATTTTCTCTCAGCCAGCCGTGTCTGTGTTCAGGGCCATGCAGCAGAAAATGGGATTAAGGAGACGGATGTACCTGGTCAGGAGTCTTAGGTTCAGTAAGAAACTTGAAAGAGCAAATTCTGTCCCCTAAGTGATCCCACCTGAGACCAAGCCTACACAACACTCTCCAAAGGAGTTATTAACTTCCTCTTCCCTAAAGATCACTCTGCAACCATCAATATAAAATCTGGAACTGCTCCCCACGCTGTTGGGAAAGATGAGGGGTCTCAGTTCAGAGCAGAAATCTCTTTTGGGTTTCCAAAGATGGTCTCCTTTTTCAGAACTGCCCCAAATGACAGGATGAGGGGGGATAACTTTATTGACAGGAAACAGCCTGGCAGGCAGAGAGGGCTGATCTTCTTAATGGTGTCTTCAAATCGCCTCAATATAAATCCCCATAGAATAGTCTTACTGGCTTTAATAGGTATGAAAGCAATAGTGCTGCACAGAAACGAGCAGCACTTGAGAAGCTGCATTAAAGGTGTTTAACCAGTAATAGAAAATGGTCATTTTGCTACAGAATTTGAGCAATCCGTAAGAATTTAAGAGAATTATCTTCCTCTTAAGGAATTTGAAATGTCAATTAAAAACGCTTCAGAAAGGTTATTATTCTCTGTTAAGCCCTGATGGATTTCTTAGGCTGGGCTATAAATGATCTGCCTTGTTCCTAGGAGCAAGCCAGTTCAGGGTCCTGTCTCTCTGAGCCACATAGCTTGAGTATTTCATTCTGGAAGCATGAATATTGTAATATCGATTTTGATTACCATCAAACTTTGCTGTCATCGTTTGTAGCCATCTGTTATTTGGCCTAAAACATAAAATTGTGAAAATCACATTTCTTTATTAGCCTGCTTGCTTAGAACTACCAGTTTTCAGAGCATTTGCACCTTCAAAAATGCTGTTATTCATATGGGCAACTGGTGCAGGCAGAAGCTAAAGAACTGATTTGTTGATGGTATCTCCCTCTGAAATTGTACTCCTTGACAAAACCTTATTTACAATTCTAAGTCAATCAACACTTCTTTTTTTTTCCTGAAGGAATGCCTGGTAATTTTTTTCAAAATCATTCGGCCAAACATTTAGCCAATAAAGTAAATTTTCAAATTACTGAAGTTACAAAAAAAAAGCATTTTACAGTAAAGTCTCAAAGCAGGAAGCGCTGCCTGGGTTTCATCTTGACAGCTGCTCTTCACCTAACAACAAGTAGCCTATTTGTGTTTACTTATTCATTAATATTGAAAAATAACACAACAGGATCAGATGTCTTGGCTGGCAAATGCCCTACTTTTCCTCTATGTTAGCACCTCTGCCTCAGCATTGATGATACACGTATGTTTTATGTTTAAAAAGCCCTCATGGTTCGCTTTATTATTACACCATTGACATAATTTAGCTTCCCAGATAAAATAATTAAGAGTCCAGGCAGGGAAGGTACCAGTTTAACTGGAACACAGCAATGGTCCCATTAGTTTTCCAGAGACCACATGCATTCTTAAAGTAAATGTTTTTTAGAACTGATCTGGATGAGGATAAGTCCTCTGGTCTAAAGCTCATATTCCAGGTCATCTGGGATCTCCGTGAAATCCCATATTCCTCCTTTATACCAAGCTCTGAGTGGAAAGGAAGATGCTTAATTTTTTAAAACAGAACCTTGTGAAATGGGGCTTTACCTGTAGTGTAAAGGTGCATGCATTGTTTCAGATGTCTGCATTTTCCAAATTAAACTCCCCTGGTTTGTCCCAATTTTGGGGCTATTTTTCATCACCCTCTTTCCACACAGTGAGGTCAGACAAGGTGTCCCCCGATGCTGTGGAGAGCACATGTGGCTTGCTCAAGGGGAAGGGGCTAGGGGAACCTTGATGAGAGCTCATTGGCTATTTAAGTGCCTTTTATTTATTTGCAAGCTGGCCATGAGCCAAAAATAAAAACTCAAACCACTCTCTAGTTACAGCATAGCCCTGAAATGTCATCAGCAAACACTTCAAGGGAACCAGAGAAGTTCCAGAAATGAAGGTTGAAGGTTTGACCATGCTTTTCATTTCTACGTTGCCATTTGGAATTCTCTGGACAGGAGGTTTTTTTTTCCTCTGAGAGAGCAGGAATCACCGAGCTGTTCACAGGCTGGAGCAGCACCAATTTTGGAAACTCAGATCCTCCCCAGGTTACAGCAATACCTGTCCTCATGAGATTCGGAGTGGAAGGGTACAAAGCTGTGAAATAAATACCAGAGAAGCTGTCCTGACCCTGGTTTGTTAGCAATCAAATCCCACCCTGAGATGTTCTGTGAACGTTCAGCGTGGTGGTCAACAGGGAAGCAATTGATTGGCACCGAGAGATCCATTTTGTTCCATGGGATTCTGCTGATATCTAAGGGAGCTCTCCTTGAAAATGCTATTTCATTCTCATTTGGGGATTTAAATGCTATACTAGGCAGTGCTGGACTAAAAGGGATGTCACCAAGGGGCCTCGAGAAGTGTGCTAGAAAAAAGAAATGGGAAAATAATGGGAGAAAATCTGGGAGAACCACTCCCTCCAATCAAAAAGAAAGAGGCAGATGAAGTCAGACACATTATATGCAAACAAAAGTTGCCAAAAGTGCTGGTAGAGTTCCCCAGACCAGTTAAAAGCAGTAAAATTACAGAAATATTTTGAGAAATTATTCAGCATTTGGTACACCTGTGGCTCACAAGTTGAATGTGATTTGGTTCAGCTGTGTCTGGAAGGAAGCACTGGTAGCAAAGGCAGCACTCTATGATCATTCAAAAGGAACCCCCCAAAACTCAAATGATAACGTGGAGGGTTCCTTGTGAGGTGTCCTCCTGTGCTTTGTGTCCAAACTGGCTGGGTTGGCAGCACTGAGGAAGGAGATGGGGTAGAATTACCAAGGACTTAGAAGCAAGTAGAGAAGAGGTAAGATCCCAGACTAAGGTAAGGAAAAGTAGCTTGTCCTGCTCTCCCGAAAATTCCCAGAGCTCAGTTAGTGCTGCTGGTGGAAGCAAAAGGATCATTTCAGCAAGAGTTCTTGGTGAGTTGCTAATTCTGTGACTAAATCAGGATTAGACTGGAAATGTCACTGTCAGGAAAAAAAAATCGTTATAGAAATATTCATTGGCATTATTTCAGTGTTTTAGAGTATTCAACAACACCTGCATGTGGTGCCTGAGCTGTAGTTGATTCTGTGGGAAACTTTTAAAGTAGTTCAAAAGAAGGGAATCCATATTTGGGCTCGGTTTGAGTGCCAGCCGGGGAGGGAGTAGCTCTCAGCTTTATTGCAGTCGCCGGCTGTAATGGTGCTAAGTCATAACTCCTTAGGTGTTACCTTGTATATCACATGCTAATCCGTCTGACACAGTTTTCAGAGGAAATCCACTTCAACGTAACCTGCGAGCTGCCTCGTGAAGCAGCTCTTCCCGAATTGCACAAAAGAGCGTGAACCCCAAGGTTGCGATGACGCGATTTTTAATTCACTCATTCTGACGCTGCAGGAAAAATTACATAAGCCACCGATGACTTCTAAAGCGCTTTAGAAAACGCACTTTAAAATGAACCCGACACGGAAAAAAAACTTTCCCTGTTACTCGCGGAGGCCGTGAGGCCCCACCCGCGAGGGCCCGCGGGGTTCGGGGCGGAGAGGCAGCGGCGGCCACAAGCGCCGCTACACGCGGCGGGGCCGGGCCGGGCCGGGAGGGGCGGCGTGTCCCGGGTGTCACCGGGGGGGCAGGGTCGTGCTGCGGGGCTGTGCTGCGGGGCTGTGTTTGCGGTGATGGTGCGGGGCTGTTTACGGGGCTGTGTTTACGGTGATGTTGTGGGACTGTGTTTATGGGGCTGTGTTTGCAGTGATGTTGCGGGGATGTGTTTACAGTGATGTTGCGGGGCTGTGCCGTGTTTCGGGGCTGTGTTTGCGGTGATGGTGCGGGGCTGTGTTTGCGGTGGGGGGGGGGGGGTGTGGCGTGGTTCGG
>VWZW01001228.1:453965-528122 GCA_013397115.1 Edolisoma coerulescens
CGCCCGCCCGGCCCCGGCCGCCGCTCCAGCCGCCGGCGCTAACGGGGGGAGCGCGGCCGTGCCCGGGGCCACGCGGTGCCCGGCGGGAGCGGCGCGACCGCGCTCTGCCTTTTCGGGCGTTTTTTAGCGCTGTTATTTAGGGTTTGGGATTTGTTTTGTTTTGTTTTAAACTCGAAGTCTTGTGCCAGGGCAGTGGTCCCCGTTGCGCTCTCACTTCGGTGACATAAGAGTTGCCGTCTCCTCTCGTACCCCCCTGTCCGGATGCGTGTAGCTGAAGGGATTTAAAGGGACCTGCCAAACCTGTTGTTTACTCGGGCCGTGCCCGCACACAGCGAGCAGGGCTGAATCCCGCCTGGCCCGGAGCCCCCCCGGCGGCGCTTTCCTGGCGGGAACGGCCCCGGTTCATCCTACAAAGAGCCTTGTCCCCGACTGACGGCCCGTCCTTCGGACCTAAATTATTCAACGAACATTACAATTGCAAAAAAGTTGGGAGCTGCCCCCCGGCGCTGTGGCTGTGCAGGCAGCCGGTGCAGGATGCTGCCCGCTGCTGTGCCCTGAACACGTGTCTGGGCTGGAGGCCGGGCCCTGCCACCGTCCCCTCGTGGCTGGGGAGCAGCAGGAGAAGGCCCAGCGTCCTGCACTGAGCCCACAACTGCAACAGCAGTGATTGTGCTTGAGCACAACCTGCGATGCTCTTTTTTACTTTGAGTTTTAATATGGTGCTTAGGAAGGTGGCAGGCTTGACAGCCGTGGAGACAAGTGTTCAACTCCTTGGATGAGGTACAAGGTGAGGGTGGTGGCTCCTCAGCAAACTCTTCCTCCTGTGTGCTTGCTTCCAAAGGTGATGCTGTTTCTGGCAGCCCTGTGCAGGGTGTGTGCACCCCCTTCTCACCAGTGTGCACACAGACAGATCCACTGTGTAGTTTACAGCTTTTTTAAATAAAAGATTGCATGAACTCTGCACCATAGGGACAGACAGTGAACTGGAAACCTTTCTGCTGACACCAGTGGACACTCAACTCCTTTGTTACACAGGTAAATTCTAGGTTTCTTGGGATCTGTGGTCCGTGGTAGGGAATCAACAAGTAACAAGTCGGGATTTTCAAACACACCCATAGGCATGCAACATGCAGCTCCCACTGAAAGTAGGTGGGATTGAATGCCAGAGCCTCTGGGAAAAATTCCTCCTCACTTCATTCTCTAAAAGGAGCTAATTGCCTAAGTATTCAGTCTTCCTTTAAGAAGAAAATATCACTGACTTCTTTGTACAAGATGTTAGAAAAGCCGATAAATTCACAGAGGTTAAAAATAAAGTTAAAACTGTGACCGTTTGTTGTCTTACTCATACCGAACAGCTCTTTCTGTGTTACTAAACTCTGCTTTGCGTTGATTCTTAACACCTGATGCTTTGTACTTCTTTCATAATGACATGAACAACATCCACATGGTCCTACTTGATAATCAGCTTCATCCTTGCACCCCGTGTAGCATTTGCTTTTTTTAACACAAAGAAGAAGCCAGTGAGCTGGGACTTGAAAATTGCCCGGGCAGGACTCCATTTCACAACTCAAGCCTTTGCATTTCTGTAGAATGTGCTCAGTCCAAAGTCCAAGTGAAATGACCAGTAATACTGCTTAAGGACAAGGAATGTATCCTTTTTAATGAAGTCACTTCAGCTATACTGCCAAATAATTACTGCTCCTTCTGTTCAAGTCCCCATCCAGGTATGTTACCCTCTTTAAAAACAAACATCAAAGAACCCAGCCAAAAAAACACAAACCAAAACTGTTCAGTGTCTCATGATCTCAAGTGGCTGTGATGCTTTTTCAGTAGCAGGTGGTTGCAGACAGCATCGTAACAGCTGTGGTGACTGTACTCAGATAAGCATCGCAGACTGAGCTCCAGCACATGTTTGAGAATATCCCAGTTTTCCTTGCTGGGCTCATGCTCAGGCCGAGTGTGGTGTTAGTTATGCAATAGGAGTTTCAGGCAGGGGGAAGTCATCTTTCAAGATGGAATGTCTGCAGGTGGGACAGGTTTGGAATTTTTTTTTGCCCTATGCAAATCTTACTGATTACTGTTTTCATGCTTTGGCCTATCCCTTCTGGAGCACTAACCACATGGCAGTTCAGAGGAACACCCACGTGGCTTAGCCTTTCAGTTCTCTAGCTTAAATGAGTTAGGAACTTCCTTCCCAGGGAAGATCCAACAGGTGAGTAGGCTTCTTTATGGCTTGACTGCTTCTCAGAATGTAACTGACAACAGTTTGTGACCCACCCAGGATACCATGGGGACTCAAACATGGGAAAGAAATGCCCAATTTCATTTTTGATACGTGCTTAGTAGTTGCTGCTAGGTGAATCTGCTGTGCTGAGATTTCACTTCAGCACTGAGCACACAACAGTGGCTGTGGACATCTACCAGCAAAAGAGTGAGCTACTTATTTTGTCAGAGGAAAGATTCCTGAAGATGTAGTTTTGATCTTTTCTGGTTTTGCTCAGCTCATCAAGTGAAAACGCCACAGCATGCTGTGACATTCAGATGTTCCTGGGCTGTAATGGCCAAATACAGCTTTCCTCCAAGTAAAGTTGTTTTGGGTGGAGAGTGAAAGGAAAGTGGAAGGAAAATCTGAGGATACAGAGGACCAGAAGAGTGTACAGTATGCACAATTCCAAGGTTATGGCTGTTGGTTATTAGTATGTCTTTTAATCTATAGGGAAAGATGACAGTAAAAAAAATATTTTTGCAGATACTGAAGTTGCATTTTCAGATTACTCCAATTAGATTGGTCTCTTAACATCCTTGGAGCATTCTAGCTTTGTGCATATTAGAATGTTCTTTTTTTGAGGAGTCCAATTTTAACTTCTCTTCCAAGGGTTTTTTGCAGCAGCCTGTAGACTCAGGGGAGGTATGTTTACATTGAGTCTCTGATACAGATCAGCTCCTCTGTTGATGTACAGTTCTCTGTCCTACAGTTGATTTTCAGTAGAGGTATTGCAGTTTATTTCAGCAGAGGGACAGGCCCAAGAATTTATTGTGAGACAAGCAACTCTGCTTCTGGTGCCATAGACGGCTCTGGAAGCATTTTTCATGTGTGTGCATGTGCCTGGGTGTATGCTCTTGCAGATGCAAAAGCCAGAGCACGGATGTTCCTTCTATATTAAGGCATCTGTTCTATTCCCTTTAAAAGAAAAAAAAAAGGTATCATTTTGGCTGTGTTTCTTAGCTCCAATGAAATGCTGGAGGGATGACAATGGTGAGGTTTTTACTGACAGGAGTCGGCTGCATCAACATATGTAAAGGTAGATGGTATTTTTCTCTAGCCCAGCTTCAGGGAGGCTGTGCCAAGGCTGTTGTGTACACAGAAAGGGAAATCAAATCGTTGTTCTCCTCTGTGACAAAGGTTCTGGCAGTTTTGTGTTGCACAAAGGGTGAATGATCCCAGGTCATAGTGGGGAGATGGGAGGAGGATACTGAGTATTTGGACTGGCAGGCCTTGCTCTCCCATAACTCCAGGGAATGTTTCTCTTTCAGCTTTGCAAGAAGCAGGTGAGCATGTTCATTCCCACTGGCCTGGTAATTGTGTTACAAAGGGAGACATGCCTGTCTTCTAGGAATTCTGTCCTTTCTATTATAAAAGGTTTTCATTCTTCTTGGGTGATCAGAAAGAATGCAGAAGGAATCTGGAAAAGCAGATGAAAGTGGCTCAGCTTACTTTAAAATCTAAAAGAGTTCAGAAGTTCTTCCCTAACTTGAAAACTTAATGAGCATGTGAAGCAATGCCTCCTTTTAATTTAGATCATCAAATTAAATTTTGCAAAGAAAACTAAGCACCAAATTCTAGTCCTGACAGGTAACAAAAACATGAAACCATTTTCACACAGGTGTGATGCATGCTGCTTTGTACCAGCCTTTCACAAAGGTAATAAGCAGGGTGTGGGGATTTTTTTTTTTAATTTCCCACTACTTTTCCTGACTCTTCATGACTTTACTGTTCTCTTTTGGAGGATAAGTTTCTATTTTTGATGCTGCTTTTTCAAAAGTGAGAGGGCAGAAGAATGGAGAGAGCATTTTTCTGGGGACTTTCCTGAGTCCATTCAAGTTGCTAAAGCAGTTGAGTAAGGCAGAACTTGAGGGAATAGCAACTTCTGCAAGGGAGAAGCTGTGGAGAGGGACACCCAGGGAAGGAGGAGGATCACTTTTCCACTGGTTTGGGGGAATACTGCTTTCCAACTGGTGCAGATAAATCTCCATTCCTGCAGAATGACAGATAATGCTCTGCTAAGATTTCTGATTCTTTTTTGGGGACCTGTCCCTTTCACTTCTGTGCAACTGCTGATATATTTTAATAACATGCTTAAATTTGGCAAATAATGGCCAAGTTAAATAGCATTAATAACATGCTTAGATTTGGCTGAATTGTGTTGTGTAATGCTTTTTAACTTCTAGGCAAGTTACTTAGTTTCTACTTGCCATCTCTTTTATCACATGGTTAAAGTTCCACAGCTAAGATTCAGGTGTTAGGGTAGCCAGCAGCCTAAATCCCTGTTCTAATTCGAGATCTAAATTGCAAAGCTTTCAAGTTAAACCTTTTAAAGGGCACAGTCATATTTATTTCTAAGTGCATATTAGCTATTAAGCTCTCCAGCTGACAGAATATTTAGTGTATAATGGTCAAATGGCAACTGTTTAGGATTAAATGTGTAACTGGACTGACGCCTTCCATTTATAACTGCACTTGGATGCAGTTGTCAGAGAAATCTGTTTAACTTGTGGTTTTGCTACTAGCTCTTCCCCATTCAGGCATGATGTGTGGTAATACCGTTGCTGACCATTCATCAAGTGGGAAACAGATGGCACTAGTTTCCCTTCTATTGAAGGATGGTGTTGAAAGGCTGCTCCTGTGAGAATGGCAGCAATGATGCAAACCAAAATATTTTCAGAATATATGCGTTTTCCAGTCTCTGCCAGAACATTGATAGTAAAATATGCGTCTTATTCTGCTGTGGTGTAAATACCAGCTGGTGACAGAGATCATCTTATCACTGTCTGGATTGCTGGAATAAACTGGGTTAGAAAGTAAACTACATTGTTGATAGTTGTTTCTTGCCATGTAGCAGTCGAGATGTTCTTGCCACTTAAGTTTGGCAGCACTGATGAACCTTGTGTCTGCAATTAGTCTTTGACTTTGTAAAGAAAAGTACCACACCACGGATTTAGCATTGGAGTAGTCAAACAACATCTAAAATTGCTGTTTGGAAGTTGAAAATTCCCAAGTGAGCACGCTGTTGGATCTCCAGAGGCTTGTTGAGCAGTGTCCTCAAGAGTGTCTCTTGAAGAAGCACATCAGGTGCTAGGAAATGAAATACTCAAAGTGTTTGCCTAGACTCTCTGTTTATTATCTATCAGGTCAGGAATCCTGACCTGATCTGGCTGTGCATTCATTTGCTACACATCCAGCAGAGGCTGAGAGTAGTTCTGAGTCTGACCATCCCTCAAGGAGCCCGTTCAGCACTCTTGGATACCTTCTTTTACTTACTAGACCTACTCCTGGCCTTGAGGCTAGTGCTGTACTAATACAGGGAGCAGTTAGGGGATAAGAAGCCTGACAGCATTTGGGGTGGCTTTGCTGGATATTTGCACAAGTTAACCTTGGAAGAATGTAGCTCTAGGTGAGCTCCTTGTGCTGTAAATTTGAAGAAACGAATTCAGCACTTCAAGCCTGTGGAACAGCATGAGCTGGGACAGGAAGGGAGGGAAGGAAAGACTTAACCTCTCCATCTCTCTCCTAGGCCTGGAGGATCTCCTTGGCATTCAGCTTGAGCAAGTCCCTTGCCATTAACAGGCTCTACAAGGTCAAGACAAGCTTTATGGAGAGTTGACTTGTGTCTTTCTAAGTGTTGGCTTGGTAGTAATTGCAAAGAGCCACAATCTCAGTGAGCACCAAGTGGTCTTGTATATGCTAGACTGAAACGTAAACATGTACACTTTCAGCTGGAAACGGGTTCCTGAATGGGTTTTGTGTAAGAATATTAGCCAACAATATTGGATACAATTTTTACTTTTCTCTTCTTCTTGGGAGCCTGGGAAACTGCATGCTTATTTTGCAGTGTTCCTGTACTCTTGATCTTCCCCTCTGGGGTGGGGGGATGTATTTTCACCTCTGTGTAGGACTGTGGCTAGGCTTGGGTGGTTCCCTAGCTTTTGCTGTGGTCCCGCAGAAGTGCACGGGATCTTTTCCCATTGCACACGATCTCCCTGTCAGTCAGGTGAGCGTGACGCTGGGTAGGGTCGTTTTATGGAAGCATGTTTCTCACCTCACCTGAACCTGCCTTTCAAAATATTTCATTGCCATAATGATGTGGCAAGTCCTGGCAGTGTAGACGGAAGATTTCAGATTATTTTTCTCTGTCCCACTGGAGGGTAAAAGGGTTACAGCCCTTGCCTTCCTGCAGGTGGAAGATCTGGGGACAGATGCCTATGCCGCATACATTAACCAGTAACCTGAGATGGGTTACTGGGATTTGGCAGTACCTGGGACTGAGAAGTGACTGAGAGGTCCCTCTAACCACACTTATTCCACAAGTGATGGAGTTACTCCTCTCCTGAAAGTCCTTCCTGAGCTGCTGGGTCATTCAGTATTTTTTTGTTACCTTCTTAAAGAATTCAGCGGCTTGGCCTTTGTTGAGGAGAGAGGGGGAAATGTTGTGTTATTTGCATGGCTCCGTCTAATTTTAATTTTTTTAAAGGAGAAGTTCTCAGCAGTGAGAACCTATTCTCCTGGAGCTTCCTGCAGCCAGAGGCATGTCCCCTCTCTGAGCACTTAGTGTGTGATGAGCAGCAGAGGTGGCTGCTTGCTCCTTGCAGCAGGTGGTTGAGGCAAACCTTGCACCAGGGTCTGTTCAAAAGAGAACATCTTGGAACAGTCCCTGCCTGTGTTATGAGACAGATGCTGTGTGGCCTGTGAGGACTTGCTGTGTGTCCAGGCCCAGCGCCAGGAGAGCACCAGCTTTGCTCAGTTGTTGGTTTGGGTTTTTGAAGCACTGTGGGAACCCTGTTTGCTCTGACAGCGTCTCACGCCGTGTGAGACTGTGCCCAACAGGAGTCTGCACTGGGGAACAACTAACTTAGGGGAGAACTGGTGTGGTGGGTCAGGTCAGCACGGTAACTGCAGTAACTAACCTGAAAAGTTTCTGCTCCACTGTACGATACCTGCTCTGACAGCAAATCCCAGCCTTGGTGTACTGGAAAGAACAGGCAGATCTCTGAGAGCAGGAGGGCATTCTTGGCTTTCTGGGCTGGAGCTGAGTTTGCAGAGCTGGTGGTTACAAAGCAGCAACTTCCCTGTAACCGGAGTTCCGGCCTTATTGGCAGGGGATGTGTGGTAGGCACAGGCTGAGATGCGCCCCAGGGTCCTGCTCCCTGGCCCTTTCTTTCCTAGCTAGGTTTCCTTCCCATGGAAAGCAGGGTGGGGAAGGCAGGAGGGCGAGAACAGAGCATGTGCTGACATGGAGCTGGGATGCTCACCCAGGCCCTGAGAACAGAGAAGTGCTCCCGGGTCCTGCAGTGCAGACAGGGCCACTGAGGTTGGGTGGGACTCCACCCTGCTGTTTTTAGAGCAGCTTTTCAGGTATGTCTGCCCTACAGCCTAGGGGTATGACTGCAGCTCATTTAAAATTACTCCTACTCACTCCTAGCAAAGTTTGCCAGGGGTGTTTCCAGCCAGCACCAGTGGTGGCGGTGATGATGAGGTAGTTCAGTGACCCGGAGTTCAGCTGCCAACTCCTTATCCAGGGGCTTGGGCAGGTTCACATGGCCTGTCCTGCAGCCTGTTCTGCCACATGCACAGGGCTTTCATTGGCCAGGTCGGCTGCACTCACACATCTGGGTTGTGCTGTTGTAGATGTGCCTTTAGCGTAGATTTGTGCAGTAAATGAGCTTGTTATGGGTCCTGCTGGGTATTGCTTAATATTCCAGCTGTTAATTATAGAATTTTTTTAACAACTGCATTCTAGGTGCATCTGTTCTTCTGAGGCAATGTGGGATAAAAAAACTGTTCCCTAATCTAGCAGGTTTTTTTCTTTCATTGTCTAACAGTGATAATTAACACCAGTTTCTGTTTGTTTTCACAGGCTACAGCTGGGAGGAAAAGATGTTTGGCTTTCACAAACCGAAGATGTACCGGAGTATAGAAGGCTGCTGTATTTGCAGAGCTAAGTCTTCCAGTTCTCGTTTCACTGACAGCAAACGTTATGAAAAGGATTTCCAGAATTGTTTTGGGTAAGAGTCTTGCCTCAGTCAGCAGTTCTGGCATTGATCTCTAAGCTGCAAACCTGATGTACTGCCCTTCTTGCTCTGGAAGCCTGAAAGATTAGGTTAGCAGAGGGCAGTGGAGGGGAAAGGCTGCCCTCAGCTTCCTCACAGCTTTCCTGGGCAGAGCAGGAGGGGCTGGATCCTCTGCTGCTGTGTATAGTACCATCTGATTTTCAATCTGCTGTCACTGCCAGTGGAGAGCTGTTAATTCCTAACAGCAAAGGAGCAGGCTCGTGTCTCTCCTACCTCACAGCACATGCAGGGATTTTGGACTTCTCTCAGACTGTGCATTTTTTGCTAGCTCCATAGAGGTGTAAATACCTACACAAAATAACAAACTCTGCAGATCCATGGGGGCTTTCTGTGGCTCTGAAGATTCAAGAATGTTAGATAAAACTTGATGAGTAAATATTTAGCAGTTTCAGCAGGGTTTATGCAGAGTACCCTGTTATGAATATTGGTGTCTTTGTTCAAATAGGACATAGCAATGGGTTATTAAAAGTTCTCATTGGAAACCCATTCTGATGGAAAGTGATTAGCTTTCCAGTTGGATAATGGTACTTGAAAGCATTGGTAAATAAAACTATAAATATTAGAGATTTCTTGTACCAGTTACTGTGACCTTTCAATTTTTTGGATACTTTTGAAGAGCTTTGAAATTTTGTATAAGTATTTCCCTTTTCCCCACTTTTTCTAGAAATATTCATGTAGTGAACTTAATAGTGCTTTGTGTTTACCTTGGATTTTTGTACACAAGTCTGGTGGTGACAGTTTTCCTTATCATATTTCTTGACTACTGTCCTTGGCAGTCAAAGGCTGTGTGCAGATCCATTGCTTTTTTTTGGTGGTTGTTGTTTTTAACTGCAGTAAAGCAGCTTGCAGTTTACCAGGGCCATTGTTGTTGTGCTATCTGAAATATGTTTGCCAAGGTAAAAATGCAGACTAAACACTGAGCAAATAATGGTTATCTGAGCCTGCCTCATTCATCTATAAATGATCCAGAGTCTTCCTATTTAAATAGCTGAAAAAATCTACACTGTTTCCCTGTTACATTTTCTTTTTAGCATGGATTAGCAGTAGAGATGGTTCCTGAAGAAAGCTTGTTAGAGGGAGCAAGTATTGCTGTCATTCCAGTGACTGCTGTTTCTGAAACCTTATCCTGTGCTCATGTGGGAGTGTTTTAGGTGGTGTTTGTTGCTCATCCTTGAAGCTCTGTGAGAAAGTTAAGACCTGAGTAAGCTTTTGATGTTTGTTCCCAAGTGAATCCTGTTTGAATAACAGGATTATTCCTCCTGCTCCAAAATAACCAATCTACTGCAATTGTGTCTTGGTTTTGGGGGAAAAAATTCCAAAACCTGCAGGTGATGGGACTGTTCTTTTCAGCGCCCCTCTGGTGGCAGATTGTGACACCTTTTATTTCTGTGTGGAAGAGTGCTTTCTGAAAGTGAGACCTGGTTTTTAAATGGCACTGTTTGAGCATCACAGATGAATTGTAATGCCAGAGGAACAGAATTTCAGAGCCCTTCTTATTCATCAATTTTTTATACTTCTTGCTGTTACCAAGTGGGGGTGTGCTTTTATTAACTGTTGTTAAGTGATCTTTGCTTCTGTTTTTACCAGGCTCCATGAGGCTCGCTCAGGAGATATTTGCAACGCCTGTGTTCTTTTGGTGAAAAGATGGAAGAAATTACCAGCAGGATCCAAAAAAAACTGGAATCACGTTAGTAATTTATTTCTCTTCCGCCCCAAAACTAACTTTCTAGAGAGGGGAGGTGCTGGCAAGGGTTTGGCGTTTGCTCTTTCGCCCACACTCTCCCTTCCCACCCTCAGCGTCTCTAAATCCTTCCTGGAGTATTTCCTACTATGTGGCTCCTGCCTTCTTATGTGCAAATTGTGATTATGCAAGCCTGAGATGCAGTCACAGACTGACTTACCTTGTAATGCCTTGTTTTCACAAGCTCATAACTTTGTCCAAAAGTCTCTTATGATGCTCAAAACGTTTCAAGTTTGGCCTTTATCCAAAATTGGTTGCTTTTTTTTTTTTTTCCAAGCAAGGTGACTTGCTCAAGCAACACATAAATCAATCTCATTTAATCAGATAATTACAATGACTAATATCTTGCAGCTATTTTCACTCATATATTCTGTTTTGATACATCTAATTCAATTGGGGCCTAGGGCTGGGAGGATGATCAGGATTCCTTGTGTATGTAATAATCTTTATCCAGGATGCCTTGATAGTAATGGCAGCCAGAACTATGGTTATTACTACCACCAGCTTTACTCAGAAGTTAAATTTATGATTTAAAAAAAAACCTCCAAAAAACTCCAGGGTGTAAATGCTTGGCAGACACTCTTAACTGGACCTGTATTAGCTTAAACAATTATTTGGTTCTAAACTGAATGTGTCAAAAATGGGAAGTTGGCAAAAGTTGAACCAAATGTGCTTTTTAAACTAGTTTGCTGCATTTTCCTGCAGCCTCAGCCTCTTAGAGAGGCTCAGATTTTGACAGACTTAAATGAAACATAAGAGTGTCAGTGCACAGAACTGCTTTGGACTGTTTTGAACACCTTGAGCTAAGTCGGTACCTCTGTCTCGACTGGGGCAGTATCTGGGCACGATGCACAAGTATTCAGGCATGCATTTTCTGTGTTCTAGGTGGTAGATGCCAGAGCTGGACCCAGTCTTAAAACAACATTGAAACCAAAGAAAATGAAAACTCTGTCTGGAAGCAGAATAAAGAGCAATCAAATCAGCAAACTGCAAAAGGAATTCAAGCGGCACAGTAAGTGGATCCAAAGAGATTTTGGCGATAAACTTCAGCCTCCCCTAACACAGCTCACTGTTCATTGGCCAAGCTGAGTCACCCTCTAGATTCAGCTGTGCACTCACACGTTTGGGTTCTCCCTGTTCTCACAAGCCCTCATCCTCTGAGAGCTCGGGGAGGGGGTGGAATGAGAAGGAAGAGCTTGTGTGCAGGGTGGGCTGCAAGACAGGTGGGGGAGTGGCAAGGGGGCATGGGAAGTCTGGCTTGAAAGTGCAGGCAGTTGTAGCTTGTGTCCCACACTTAAATGACATATGCCTAGAAAGAATGTCTTCAGCAAAGATGTCATTGAAACTGAAATTGGAAGAGGCTTTTCCCTGCTTTCAGTAATGTGTTATGGCCATTTTCAGCTCTCTTTTCCCAAGAAACATTACAATCTTTTTCTTCCATACATGCTTTTTAACCTAGATTTACCCTCCCTGTAAATTCCTGTGATGTTTCCTTCTACCTTCCTCTGCCAGTCTCAGTGATTTCTTTCCACTAGTGCATGAACTCTCCAAATAGACTAGGATTCAGAGCTTTCCAACAAAACCATCCACCAGTTATACTCTAAATATGTGTCAGTACTTAAGGCTTTTCTTCTAAAGCAAGCCTTCCAGCTTCTTAACTGTTGCTGACTTGGTCTCTCCCTCTTTCAATTATCCTACCTAGTCAGAAGGAGAAGTCTCCAAAGAATCAGTAAAGGCCCTGACCCAAGGAGCTTTTATCTCTGCATTCAAGGCACTGTAGTTAATGTAATTGTGTTACTGTAGCTGCTAGAGATGGCAGCTGAAAGGTAGGAGAGTAGTCACTCTTAAGGTGTGTGTCTGCACTGAGTCTGTAGTTCCTAGTCTTGATCCAGCAAAAGCCCAATACTACCTAACACATAATGAGAATATATATCTAATGCACTAGTGGGAAGAGCTTTGCAGGATTTTACCTGAAAGGGTGAGAAAGAAAATGTACAGTGAGAAAGTCTGGAGAACAGATCCCCATTGTCTTGAGGGATCTCCTAGTGATATTTCAGAGCGTGGCCTGCGTGGGCTATGTCTGAGAGCCAGAAACTGAAGCCTGATCCTGAACCTCTTTCCAATGCCTCATGTACAAGGACGCCTTCCAGTTCTGAAGTCTGTTTCATAAATCCTGACACTTGCAATGTTGAAACAGGCAGGAGCAAGTGAAATAAATGGGTTGTCGTTGTTAGGTTTTTCTTGCTAATTAAAAAACATCTGTGTCTCTGTTCCCAACCCAGAAGTCAGGAGGGGGGTAAGTCGTTGGATGCATGTCCTGATTCTTGCATTTCTTCTTTGCCCTGCAGATTCTGATGCCCACAGCACCACTTCGAGTGCCTCCCCAGCTCAGTCTCCCTGTTACAGTAACCAGTCGGACGATGGCTCGGACACAGAGATGAGCGCTGGGGCCAGCAGGACACCAGTGTTCTCCTTCCTAGATCTCACATACTGGAAAAGGTAAAAAGCAACAGAACGTGCCCTCTGTGCAGGCAGCAAGCTCACTTTGCATACCTGCTGCTTGTTTCTGCCTCTTCTTGGTTGCCTCATCTTTATTTGGTTTAAGGATATAATTTAAGTCACGGGGCATTATACAACACCTGTCTGTCCGTGTTTGGAAAGAAATGCCATGTATTTAGGACATTTTCCCTTATCTCCCTTCAGTTCCCTAAACACTAAAACAGTTGCTGGGAAATATTTTTGCGGGTTTGGGGAGTAGCAGATTATATTCTTGTCTGTCATTATCTTTTCTTAAAACTATGCCCTGTAGATACGATGTGTTGCTACATACAAGAGTGCTCTCAGCTTGCCAGCAAAACATAGCATTTGATTTGGTTGACCTGTGATGGTAGTCATTTGGAAAAAAAAAAAAAATTCTGGAGTGGGAGGAAAACCACAAGGTTTTCTGGGAGCTGACGAGCTTGTTATCTTTTATTGCATGTTGTGACACAGTAATCCCTTGTTTAGCTAATTGCTCAATTGAAATTGTTGTGACTTTGCTGCCTCCTCTCAAATAATGTTTGCAAGTGCATTGTAGCCAAGGTTAGTTTAGCCCAGATGGTTGTGTGTCTGAAACTTCTCTGGGAAGCAAAGTGGGAGACTTGGTTTTGTATAGACATGTTTGGGTTTTTTCTCTTTTTTTTCTCCTTTTTCTTTTTCTTTTTTCTTTTTTTTCCCCAAAGACCTGTTGTGGATTTAGATACAGACTTGTTTTCTGTTTATGAGCAGTATTTTTGCCCCTGTCCTCTGTGCTCGAGGCTCAGTCAAGTAGTGTCTGGGGTCAGACTTACTTTTTGCACGTTTGTGAATTCTGTATATTCTAAACAGACAAAGTATCTGTCTCCCTGCCGTTTCTTCCAGGCAAAAGGTCTGCTGTGGAATTATTTACAAAGGGCGTTTTGGAGAAGTCCTCATAGACACTCATCTCTTCAAACCTTGTTGTAGCAATAAAAAGTCTGCCACTGAAAAGCCAGAACAAGAAGGACCCCAGTCTCCAGCAATCTCCACCCAAGAGGAGTGGTGACTTCCTTGGATAGCTGCAGAAGGTTATACAGATCCTCTTATTCTCTGGAAAAAATACTAGAAAAGTGACTGTTCACTTTGGACACCTGCTATGCTGCCAAAAGACTACTCCCTAGAACTGTTTTGGGTTTTACTGCTACAGTTCCACAAACTCTGAAGCCAGTTTGTTATCCTTTCAGAAAGACTGTACATAATATTTAAGATGCTATGGAACACTTGGCAAAGCTGAATGCTGCTGCAAGGTTGTCTAATTTTCCCCCACACTCACTTCCCAAGTGAATATGAGGATGGGGTTTGTATATTAAAGTATATGTAGTTCATCTTTCTGTATTGAAAGAAGCAGTGGTTGTAAGGCTTTTTTTTTTCTTTTTTTCTTTAAAAGTTGGTTGGCAAACTTCCTAAATCCCCAAGAAAATATTTCATTCTTAGACATGTATGAGTCAATAAGATGAACTAATACATAGAAATGTTATAAGTCACTTCTCTAGTTATATAAATATATATTTTTAAAGGTGTGGAGATTTCACCCTATACTACTGACGTAACAAAGACAAATATTTCATCCCTCCCATGTGACACAGACTGGTAATCTGCAGACATTTCTACTACAAGTGGTAGCTATCTGAGAAGGCCTCCAGCATAAAAATGCTCTTGAGAAGGGGTGGGAGAGCTCTTCACCTCAGCTAAGGGGTAAGGTTTACCTAAGAAGTGACCATAGCAAAATGGGAGGTTGCTTTGTTTTAAGCCAGCAGCAAGCACTTTGGGCTTAGTGTAGTAACCCCTGGTGGTTAGAGATGGACCAAGAAACATCTTGATGCCCAAGTCAGGTGTAGATGACAGCCAAAACTGAGTAACTGCTCTCTGTTGGCCCAGTGCAGCTGAAATGTGACAACAACCAAGACTCCTGCTGGTTTTGGACCTGACAAAGAACCAAACCCCTTGCTAAGCAAATCAGGCTCTGGTCCAGGGACATAATCTGTTTGCAGCCTGGGGTTTGGATTCACAATAACTGTTTTGAAACCCTTTCCGTGCAGTGCTTCTCTGTGTTTGGGTTGTGTTGGGTTTTTTTTTTCGTTTGTTTGTTTAAGCAACTGCCAGATCAACGCTTTTGTGAATAGCGAATCTGAAAAGTTCTGCTAAGAATGGTGCTGTGCTGAATCAAGGCAGCTCTGTTTGCATACGCGATCAAAAGATAATACTTTCTACACAGATTCCCAGACAAGCTCATGTGCAAATCGTTGTGACACTCCTTCAAACTCTGCTTTGCCTGTAGGGTGGAAGCAGCTTCCTGGAAGATTGTGCTGCAGTTTTAGCTCCAAGTTGCTTCACGTTCCTTTTATGAAGGTTTAACTTGTGTGAATTGGGAATTCTGCTTTTTGTTTGGTTGGTTTTTTCCTGGTTTTAGGGGGAGGGAGGATTTTTTTTTTTGTAGTATTACTCTTTTGGGATATCCTACAATGGATTGCTACACAGTGTGATTCTTGGTGTCCTGTGTAGGGCCAGGAGCTGGAGTCGATCCTGATGGGTCCCTTCAACTCGGCATATTCTATGATTCTAAGCTTTCCTTTTTTGTGAGAGTCAGTGGCATAATACTGGTGGGTAGGGTTTAGGACTGGATTTCCATGTAGTCTCGGTTCCTGAAATGGGAATACTTAGCAAATGAAAATATAGATAGGGAAAGATATGCAGGTTTTAAGAGGAGCCTCTACCCTCAAAGCTTTTTTTTTTCTTTCCTTTCTTTTTTCCTCTCCTGTTGGGTCAGCCAGCCTCTGGAGAGAAAGAAAATCAGGGGAAACAGGGCTTTGACTTATCACAGCCTTACAGCTTAGAGCTTTCCTTGGACTCATTTTGCTTTTCCTAAACTCTGAGGTTCTTAAGGGAGGACAAAGCTGCTTACCTTGCTTTCATTCTCAACCAAATAGGAATCGTTCAGGTTGGAAAAGACGTAAGCCCATTGAGTCCAGCCATAGATAAAATGGATACTTGATTGTATAAAGGCATAACTAGGTTGGTCGTGTCTAATTGGTCGTGTCTAATAAGGGCTTGAGCAAGAGTCCTGGCTGTTTTTGCAGACACCTATTTCATGTGAATTTGTGTTTTCAGCATCAGTAATTCTGTACACCTAAGAAGGCTGCAGTGTTGGTGGTAGGATGTGCTCTGATACGGATCATCTCTTCTGTATTTATTTATTTATTGCTAGATTTCAACCACCAACTGCTTCCCCTACTCCCTCCCACCTCTTCCATTCCCGGTAGTAATGCAAAATGAGTAGTCATGCACTTTGTATTAATGTATTAGAAATCTATGGAACCTGTTTTGTACTTTTATACTGTTCGGACACTTGTAATCCAAACTTTTTTTTTTTACTAGGGTAATGAATAAATTTAGACTTATTTAGAAAATAAGCAACTTCTCCTGTGTTTATTTCTGCTCTGTTCTTCTGTTAATTAGATTTAGTGTTGCACCAAGCCCAGGCAACCCATGTTTCTATTTGAGCAAGACCAAGCCTTTTTTTGAGGGGGGAGAGTGAGGTAATTCCCTTCCTATTTAATTTGGAAAGAAGAGCAGAACCAGGGAAGGAGGTGGTGTTTATTCTGACAGACAGCTGTCTCAGGGCAGAGTAAGAGAGCTTTCCCCTGGCACTGCATGTGTGTCAGGCATTCCTTTGCTGGGAATGGGTGGTGCTGGCATTCCGTGTTCCCAGGGGGCTTGCTCTCTCCTTGTAGCTCACCAGCATTCATCGACGGCCAGCTGAAGTAACAGCACTGAAGGGTGGGTGCTGACAGCATTTGGAAACATCCCATTCCAGATCCAGTGGAGTTGGTGGAAGAGACTCGTGCTCCTCTGTTGAAGCTGGAGCCCGGCGTGTTCCTTCCCACGGCAGGCACAGTCAGCTGGATAAGCTCCAGCAGGCTGGTGGGAGCAAGGTCTCTGGTAGGAGCTGACAGTGAGTAACAGAGTTTAGAAGATAATGAGGAAAACATTGTAACCTTAAGCATGATGGCTTGTTGCAAGAGACTATTTTGGACTTCAGTGGAGACACCGATTTATTCCTGCTGATGTGCTGGCTGTTTTCTTACAAATTGAGCACGATGATATTCAGAGATTCATGTAGAAATCATTTCAGTGAAAGCTCTGCATAGACTGCCAGACTGTAGCACAATAGCATCTGGTTTTGACGTCTTTACATTACCTGCTGTAGATGCCTAAACGTACCTTGGGCATAACTGTTCACCTAACATATGAAGTCTCTGTAAAGTCACTGAAGAGAAGCAGGTGCACCAAAAGGTGGTTTAAAGCAGGTAACCTACTATGTAACCAATTATTTGCAACTTTCCACCCTGTTTCAAACGATTAGTTGTTTTTCTCTCTCTTAGACTGCTGCTGCACCCCAGTGACTACAGCTGCTGTCAGGGTAACCTCTGGGTGCTGAGGGCATCTGTATTGATGGACACAGAGAGCTTTGTGGGGCAGAAAACCTAACAGAGGGGTACAGCTGTGGAGGAGAAAGCTCCTCTGAGAACATTGGGGAGGAATTTCAGACCAATGAGACAGAAAATCAGGAGGCAAAATCCTGGGTGTAAAGCCCTCCTGTGGTTCACCTGGATCAGTTGTTGCAGTGACAAGTGTGACATCTGCTAAAATACCTGCACACATTATAAAGGTGCTTTACAGAGAATTGTATTGAAAGATGAGGAAAAACATGGCATGGGACAAGAAGATATTTTGTTGGAGGTCACCAGTGGACACAGAGCAGCACCATGATTTCCAAAGCCTGAGTGGGTGTCCAGTGCTGCTGCTGAAGCATGCCATCTATCATCATGAATTTAGGTTTTGTATCTCTTTTATATTTATTAGTGAGAGTTATTTGGAGAATACTTTCTACTGTATCTGAGAGAGAGGCTGTCACTACAGGAGTGTGGGACATCTGATTGCCATCGCTTCTGGCGCAGTAGAAGGTTGACTGGAAAGGGACAGACTGCCCAGGCATCCTAACCCTCAGTTCTGGGCACGGAAAGGGGCTCAGATCCTGCTCAGGGGTTCATGATCCTGCTCAGCCCTCATCACCAAAAGTCAGTTTCATGCCTCAACTGAGAGCTGGGCCCTGCTTCCCTGCAGAAGCCAGAGGGTGGGAGAGCGCTGGAAATGGACTGGGAAACATACCCTCGGTGAGACTTCTTGGAAAGGAATAGGGGAATCGGGCACTTTTGAGGGCTGCAAAGAAGGGTGGCACAGGTGGCTCTTACTGCCGACCTCTACAACGTGGCCTGACACTAGCAGGGAGACCACGGAGGTTTATGAGGGGTTTGGAAAGCCCCAGCCCCGCGGGAGCCATCGGGGCCGCTCTGTGCCGCGAACCAGGGCGCGGCCCCCGCTGCTCCCGGCGGCCGCGAGGTGGCGCTGGGCCGGCCCGGTGCTGGGCGGCGCGGGCAGTGTCCGGTCCCGCCTGCGGGCACAGCATCCCTGGCATCCCCAGCCGGAGTCACAGCGTCCTGGGCATCCCCGGCTGCACTCCCAGAGTCCCCTTTCCGGCTGCAGTGGCGGCGCAGCCCCGGGATCGGGCTGTGAGTGGCCGTGGCTCAGGCGTGGCCGGCAGCACTCGGCTCTCCGCGCTGCACCGGAACGGCCGGCCCCGCTCTCCAGCCACAAAATCCGAGCACAGACCTCATCCCCGCCCTTCCTTGCTCACAGGTGCAGGAAACGGGGCCTTCAATTGCTTTAATTTCATCTCGGCAAAGAGTTAATGGACACACAAACACACAAAAAAAAAAGGTTTTTACCTGGGCAAACACAAGTAATACCAGAAGTGATGGTCATGGTTGGCAGCCTGGGTAAATTAGTGTCATTGTCTCATCCAAGCCAGGTGGCACCAGATTTGGCCCGGTAAAAGTAGTTGGAGACTATAAGAGAGGTGCAGAGGCCCTGCTGCCAGCGGGATCCCTCAGCAGGGAAAGCAGCTCAGTGGATGATGCACACGGCTGTCTGCTCTCATTGCTGCTGGAGCGCCGTGTGGTGATGTGAGAGCCACAGCTTTGCTCACGGTGATCCTGGCCCCGGTGCTGCTGTTCTGAGGATGTGGCTGCCCCGCGAGGTTCTGAGAGCAGCTCTTTACTTGGCCGTCCTCCACAGCAAAGTAGGGCACGGGCCCAGCGCTGCTGCAGGCTGGGACACACAGCAGGCAACTTTCTTAGAAGCTGGGCTAGAGATGCTTCCCTGCTGCCAGGTCTGTTCCCAAGAATTTGAACTGTGGAACAGCGTGATGCCCTGGTGACTGGCAGTGTTGCGCCTCGTAAGTGTTTCACCTTCTGCCCTCTCGGAAGTAACTGCTTCCTGATGGCTTTGCCTGATCAAGGAGCTGGCTCCTGGGTGTTTGCCTCCAAGTGATGATCTCTGAGCTCCCCTTCTGCCTGAAATGAGATGACCAGGGACCATGATCTCTTCCCCACCATATGTGACTGTGAGAGAAACAGATCTTATATCCACCTAGAGTCTTTTTTCAACTCTGCTTCAGGGAGAGCACACATCAGGTCACAAATCAGTAGGTGGGCTTTGCTGCTACATCAAGAGGCTCTGGCATTCTATATTGCCCCATAAGCTGCTGGTATGCCTTCTGTGATTTTTATCTCCAAGCAATGGAAGTGCGGGACATGTACGAGGCACACATGGCATCTATCGCTTGCAGAGCACAGTAAGTACCAAGGGCCAAATCCTGCTCAAAGATGCAGGCCACTGCAACTGAGTCAAAAGGCCCTGTTCTTTCCTCTGAGAACAGGTGCAAGTTAAATGGCTGTGAATTTTACAGCTGATTCCCAGACACTACGTAACCAGAATCAACAAATTCTGTTCCACTCCAAGGAGATTTCACATTCATGTGCTCCTCCTGCTCATTAACACTGCCTTAATTAGGCCATGTCATTCCACAGCAGTTTGGTCCTGCAGCAGAGTTCTCATCTAGCCGGAGGAGGTCTTCCACCTGCTTGAGAAACCTCACTAAGTAATTGGCAAAATGCAGTGAATTGAATCCAGGTGAAGCATCCCAGGTCAGTCACTAATGGCTCCCATGAGGATTGCTTTCATGGCAAGGCCGCCTTGTGAGGAACTGGAGAGCAAACCACAGCCTTTACAGAACCCTTTACAGAAAGGCTGCCACCTGGTAATGGTGACACAGGGAGAGTTCCTGAGGACCTAATTAGATCTATGTAAATTATTAACAGTGAATACAGCCTTTTAATGTCTGATTTATCAAAATGCCCACGGTCCAACCCTTTCACACCCTGGGGCTCAGGGGACTCTGTGCCAAAGAACCCTGCTGGGGGCCTTGGCAAGGGTTGCAGTGGTGTGCAGGATGGCTGCAGTGCCATGTGTGACAGGGTGCACCTGCAGAGGGATGCTCCATGCGTGCACAATTTGGTATGCCTGGGGCACAGCAGTGGCATGTGTGCCCTGGTGCCACACAGCCAGTCCATGGGCTCCTGCTGAGCCAGCCATAGGGACAGAAATGCCAGGAGAGGGAACAAGAGGGGCAATTGTTTCTGAAGCTGCTGTGGAATGGAGGCTACCGCAGTTATCCTGTCCTATGTCCTGAAGGGGCACCAGATTTATCATTCCCCTTTATGTCTTACTGAAATAAAACAGGAAAATAGGAACCTGTTTACTCCTTTTTCCCCCCTTCTTTCTGTTATTTTTCATCTTCTAAAGTTACAGAGCTTCTAGAAATTTCAAAATAGTCATGAACACAGGTCAAGGTACCCTAGAAAGAAAAACTGAGTAAAATCTAACCATGTCGTATACTAATTCTCCTAAGTAACATCACCTGCTTAGTCTGATCCTGCCCCATTTTATCCCTTTCTCTCAGCTTTGTCTCTTTTACTGTTTCTGTCATTTTTGTCTAGCCTATTGGACGCACTTTTGAAGTCTGAGTGATAACTAATCATCCTGGGTTTGCTGCTGACTCTGCACCTTTGGGGGTAGATGGCAGTCCTGGCACAAGCTGAATGTTTGAGACAAAGATCACATGGAAAACGGGAACAGAGAGTATCCACATGGATTTCATAGGAAGACTAAGCAAACGTGCCTCTTAAAAAGAAACAGAAAAGAGTGAGTTTTCTAAATGAAGGAAAAGATGTTTTTTCTAAAGTAAACAGTGCTATAATGCATGTTCCTATTGCAGGTGAGGAATGTGCCTTTTAGGAAGGGTCTGAGAGAATATGGAGATATGGTGGAATATTGAATAGAAAGAGAGCTGAGAAGCGTCAGGACCTGAAACAGCTTTTCGGCAGTGTTCGCGCACAGTAACCATCTGTTGTGTCCTGTGCTTCTGGAAGGCCCTGCCAGCAGCCAGGAGGCAGGAGTTGGCCCTCGCCTGTATCCGCGGCTTTCCACGGCAGACAGGCTGTTTGCGGGGCAGGCACTTTCCCCTCTGTGCAAGGCGGGCGAGGGAGGAGCCCGCCCCCTCCGCAGCACCTCTGCTGGTTTACACAAGCTAACCCTCGGCTATTGTTGTGCCGCCCTGAATGGCGCTCTGTGCAGCGGCAGCCGGCTCCCAGGCTGCCCTGGGAAGCTGCGGAGCCGCAGATGGCAGCCCGGGGACAGCGAGGGGCTGCGCACAAGGCACGGGACAGCGCGGGGACAGCGCGGGGACAGCGCGGGGACAGCTGGCTTCCCGCACGGCCTCCCGCCAGCGAGATCTCCAGCCGCGGGGACCTGCGGACATTGCTCAGAGCCAGTTGTGCCTGCAGGCAAAACAGAAAGGGAGCTAAAACCAAACAGGACTGATTTAATATCCACGCAGGAAAGTGTGATGCAGAGCTTTGTAGGCTTTGAGGGGCAAGGGAGAAGTTATGGAGGTGGAATTTTTGCCATCTGGTTTGGAAGATGGTTCTGGCGCTTGGATACGTAGTGAGATTTGATTTTGATTTTCTAGCACAAAAATCTCAGGAAAGTCACGCCTTCTCCTTTCACGTTAGTGCTTTACTATTTCCTACATCTCTCTAATTAGGTTAAAAGTAGCAAAGTCTGTGAGCTGTGAACCATGAGGTAGATCTCTCCTGATTTTCTAATGCGCAGATGACATACCTATGAGCTGACCAAAACAAAAGGGCGGTGTTTGTATAAGGGATTATGCTTTCTGGCTGCCTGTGGCTGCAGGGGAACCCACTCCATTACCCAGGACGGGCGCCCTCACAGCTCTGTATTCTGTTATGAGCATGGAGATGGTATTTTAAAGCCTAAATTATTGCCAGCAGGAGTT
This sequence comes from Edolisoma coerulescens, assembly GCA_013397115.1. Lineage (NCBI taxonomy): Eukaryota > Metazoa > Chordata > Aves > Passeriformes > Campephagidae > Edolisoma > Edolisoma coerulescens. Next base: position 475,865 of record VWZW01001228.1, read on the forward strand.
TAGAGGAGTTTGGCCAGTTACTGCCAAGTTATTGGCTACACCAAGTGAGAAGACAGTACAAAAAGTATGCTGTCAGCTCTGCTTTTGTCTCAACAAAAGAAAGTGCAAATTGCGTCTTTTCATTTCAGTCTTTTCTCTCAGTTACAGCGTAGCAATAGTGTAAGTTACACATGTATGTGCATGAGATGGGGATTTACCCAGGCCCCTCGCTAACTTTAAAGCTGTCCCTTCCCCTTGGAATTTCCACGTAATTTCAGGTTTTTTTTAACTTCAGGTTTTCTAAAAGCTTGTTTGTTTTTTTAATAAAAAACACGAACAAACAGAAAACCAAACCAAACAACCCCACCAAAGCCAGACAACAAAACAAACACACAAATTAATTGTGGATATTAGCTGACCACTACTGCTTGTTTTCAGCCATAGCCCTTATAAGTACACCAGTTGTTGTGAGCAGCCACTGAGTAACACAAAGGAAAAAGATTTCTGGTTTTAGCACTGTCTTTCTGTCATCTCTTGTAAGCTGTAAATTCATTTAAATTTTCAAGTTAGTTGAAAACTTACGTCCAACAGAATAAGTACAATGTTCGGCTTTATAAAACCCCACACATTCATCATCATTTCTACCTGCCTTAGTGTCTAGATAGAAATAAAAATAACAAATTATTCAGTCTTCAGTACATTCATTTAATAATTATAATCATTCACTGGGCTAAAAGGATTCAAAGGAAATTAAATGTGCAAGTAACAAGCCTCATGACTATGCAACAAAGTGGGAAATTTTCAAATCACGGTTTTAAAGCATGTGTAGGAGTTCACTGTTCTCTATTATCTATTTAGAAATCACTGCCACAACTGTCTTATTAATGTATGAGGTAGAACTCAAATGTATAATAATTTCAATCAACTTCATAATTTTTTTAAAGCATTGCTTTAAAACTCTCCATTATCACATGCAAAACGGCAAAGTCAGTTCCACTTAATTTATTTCATATGTTATTCCAACAGCATCACAAACAGTTCATTGTTACGCATCTCTCCAAATAATGAGTTCAAGACATCCTTTCCTTCACACCACTTCACACTGCACATTTCATCCTGTGTAATTGTCTGATCAAGAAGGGAAGCAGGTAGCCTGGGGCTAGGAGAAAGAAGCAGCATCAATGAAGAAGTGTTGGACACAGGTCTTATAGCCCCTAAGGACGATGGAATATTTGGAGGATAGATTAAAAAAGGAAACAGGATGAAACTAATCAACAGATGATTAAAAAACCATAGTTTAACTTCCCTCTCTCATCAGAATGCTATCCCTCATCACAGATGTTCTCTCCCAGGATGGGAAACTTCCAGACAACCATGGGATTCCCATAAAAGGTGCTGGATAAAATTAACTGAGCTCTGTCTGAATGCTGCACTTACAGTACTTGCTGGAACAACTAACGTGAGTCTAACAAACCACTTATTAGCTAATCAGTATACTTTCAAAAAGCCTAAAGAAACTAAAAAAAATCACATAATGGTGTTAAATTGGAGTAAATTAATTTCTTGTGCACTTAAATCTGTGCTTTGCTGGACTGGCAACATGCTAATCACATAAAATGCATCTACTTAGAAATACTCCCATTTCTTCTCAGTCTACAAAATGTAAACACCCCCTGTTCCCACACACACACGGAGTGAAGCACATGTTTCTCTTCTGATGACTGTGATGTAAAAATATAGCAACTTCTTCTTCCTCTGTATATTTGGAGGGGCAGGCTGTTTGGAAGGAGGAGAAAGCATCTGGTCAATTTGCTAAAATTCAATCTGCTACTTGACATATTTTTTTTTATCCCTGATGCTGGTTTTTAAGGGAAGTTCCCATGTAAAGTTCTATTCAACTGCACCTGCTGCCTTGAATGGGTTCCTAATAGCAAGCATAACATCAGCCAAACAGGAAAAAAGAAGTTTAGAAATGTTTTGTAGCCCATCAAATTGCTATAATTTTTCTACTTGAAGTCTGTTTATATAATTTCAGAGTAAATAATAACATAATTGTTTGGCTGTGATAAGGGTCATTTGCTATGAGGCTGGGGGGGCAGAAGTTTCATAAAAATATTTTCCTTAAGTTTCACTGGAAATTTAGGCAACTAATTTAGGTTCCACCCTAAGTTCATTCATAATTGTTGGGGTTTGGTATATTGGATTTTCTCTGCTACATCCCACCATGTAAAGCAAAGAGCAGAAGAGGAGCTGAGCAGAATTGTACTGCCCTGTGTAGAGCCATTTTATTCCTGGGGATGTTCCAGGTCTGTGGATCCCCTGTGTCACCTGAAAAACCCCCCACAGCTATTAAATAAGAGAGTCTGAGGCTCAGCCTGTGGTCCACTGAAGGGAGACAAATAATAACTGCCAAAAGAACAGTTATAAATTATATTGGCATTTCATATGGCCATCACACCTGAGTATCTTTATAAAATCAGGATGAGTAATGCAGTTTCTAGTGAATTTTCAGGATCCTCTGAGTTTTTACTGCATGTTTCCCTGCAGAGAGCAGAAACATCCACCTAACTGCAGTCAGGCACTGCTTGAGGGACTTTTCTGTGAGGATACAATATACTTGAACTACACAGCAAAAGAAACTTCCGACAGAAGCAAACTAAAATGCAAACCTGAAACTGGTAAACCTTTGGAAATGTGAAACTAACAGCAGCATTGTGTGTAGGCATCATGGCAAGGTAACGGGGAATGTGGACGTTTTTAATTTAAAATCTCTCTCATAAAATATATCCAAATATTCAGGGTGAGGGGGTTTTTGTTTGTCGGGGGTTTGCTTGTGTGTTTGCTTGTTTGCTTTGGTTTGGGGCTTTTTTGGGAGCACAGAAGTCAAATTTAGGTCTCCACTGAATACATAAGTACAGTGGGAGTGAGGGGCAAATACTGACTGGCGAGAAGCTCACAGCAAAAATCTCCAATGCCTTCAATGAAGGCTGGGTGATGCCTCACAGGATTACTTATGTACTTTGAGATAAACCTGTGAACAAAAATGTACAGACCCAGGGGCTTTTGGTTTTGTTTTCAGAGTGGCTGGACCTTTCTGGTTACTACTGATGTCAGAGGGAGCTATAGGTGGTTCAGCGCTTCGGAAAGTAGAGATTTTTGGAGTTGTCTGCTTGGTCTAGGGCTACCTGGGGTCCTACCTACCCCAGGGGTCTGGAGGATGTTAAGATGGAATGGCTCCTGATTCTGCATCCGAGCTCTGATCCACTCATCAGTCACACAGGAATTTTTTTTTCAGTTTGTCTTAACAATCCTGTGTATCATCATGCTGTTGTCTCCCGAGTCAATCCAGGGCAGTTTAGTCTGTGAAATGAATACATTTTTATTTACCATTGAAACATGAAGATAACCACATCTGTTCGTGCTGCCTTTCAGCCTTGCAGTAAGAGAAGATTTGTGCTTTGTCGTGGTTTTTATAGTTTTCCTGCTAAGCTGTAGGATGGTCACTAAATCTCTGTCTCCCTCCCAGGCTCAATCCTGGCTCTTTGTTTTGTTATCAGCAGTGATAGTGGTGCAAGACTGCTGTTCTGAGGATCTGAAGACACTCTGCTGGTGTTACCTTGCCTGGATGCTGAAGGCTCTCATTATTTCACAGGTTTTTATCTAGTGTGCAGCCCACTGAAAACCAGGAAAATTTAATTATTCTCCTATATCCTGTCAAGCTTCAGAGATGGTTCTGGTATTTTTTTTATCAGAAAATGTTCCTGATATTCCATTGGCTCTAGGAGGTATAAGAGCAGTATGCTTTTGACAACATTATTTATTGCTTTTTTATAACTACGTCTGCATGTTCAAAGTGCTGCAGAAACACTAAGGTTTTGGTTTGTTTCTTTTTATTTCCTTTTTTTCTTTAACAAGATGTCTGAATTGACCAGTATTCATAACCTTTAAAATGTAATAATGCATATGTATCTGAATTAGATGAATGAATAATACCAAGAGTAAATAATTATTCATAAACCCTCTAAGTAAACTTCTTTCATGTAACTTTTTCATTAGCATCCTAATACTGTGCTGGAAAGCTGTCTAGATTTTTATCTCAAGGAAGAACTTGCTGCTTCCCTTTAAGAAGATGAACCATCTCATTAAGATCACAACTCTTGTGAGCAGGAAAAACAGCAAAGGCAAAAAACCCCCAGCCTTTTCAATATGAATTTTTAATAAAAATGGAACTTGTATATTGTCTTAATGAAGTTACTGGGATTAGTCAATTGCTCAGAGTTAAACATGGGCTTATGCAGATGGTTAATAAGGGTCCCAAATATAAAAATAATTTGCAGGTTCAGCTGCAGTTTATACTCCCTGTGGTTCCATGTTCTGACACTGGTGTGAATGACTGCACTTACATCAACACAGCCAACATAAAAAATGCACAGTATTTAATCAAAAAGTATGAAGCATGCTTAGATTTTAATCAAAGTTGTTCCAAGTGAAAGCTTCCTTCTTGTGGCAAAACTTAATAAAGTAAGAGAAAACCAGATTAGTTTCTATGCAGACATTTTAAGAGGGAGCTTTCTTTGTAACAGATATTGAGAGTAAATGAAAATGGGAGTTAGATGAGGCAGCAGTTTAAATCAGTGGCCACTACTGAATTAATTTTAATAGTATAAAAAATACCAAGACCCAGCTTGTCAGAATCCCTGGACAAATGCATGCTGCTCTCTGAGAGCTTTATGAAATTGCTGTGATGGTTTCAGCCCTGTTAAAAATTGTCAACAATATTCTTATTTCTCATAAAAATTGATGGCTATTTTTTTAAACATACTGATAGATTTATGAGCAATTTGTTTGCTGATGAGTCTAAGAAAAATAATGGTTGCAGGATAAGATCTTTTTAGAATATAAATTAATGAAGAGCCTGTATTTTATTAAAAAGTTGAAAAATGAAGGACTATTATCAAAATTGGTTTTCATACTTTGAATTCTGCAAGGAATCACTGGAAGTGTTGAAGAAAGACAGGGCCTATTCTATAAATCTTAAATGTGTTTATTTGCATTCATATGATCAGTATTGTTTTATATTGTGACAAAATGGCCAAAATAAAATTAAACATATGCATGCACATATTCAGAAAACACTTCTCTGCTTTATACAAGTATGAGAGAGATGTTTTGGGTCTCTGCTTTATGACTTTTCCCTATAATTGCTATTTCCCATGCATGTTAAACTTTTTTTAACATCTTCTCCATATAAATACCATGTTATTTCATGTAAAATTTAAGTATTTACAGGAAGACAGATGAATGAAATAAGTTATCTGATAATAAAAATCTCTACAGTCTTCAAGCTTTGTTCACTAATAATTTTGGATGGTTTTTTTTCCTCCTGACTGAATCGCACAATAGCACTTTGTGAAATTGCCAAATTTTGCCCCTCTTTTTATTCAATTACATACAGATGCACAACATTTTGCATATTAAATTGCTCAGAAATCGAAGAAGGAAAAAAATGAAGCCACTGAAATTGAGTCCTGAATTCAGGTCACAGAGAGATTTCAGGAATGTCAATTGTCTACCCCTCTTCCTTTCTTCCTAATGAGAAAAAAAATCAGAAAGTGGGGCCTATTTTTTTCTTTCCTCTCAACTTATTGGGTAATGATGCAGAGGCAGCTACCAAATTGCAGAGATAGTCTGCAATGGCCTGAAATCAGACTTTTAAATTAAGTTTAATTGAGTCCCAGAATGCATCTGTGACATAGTAGGAGTCAAAGGAAAACACAAGTGAAAACATTTTTCATAGGTCCACCTGAAAAGCCTGAGATCAAAGGTGTTTAGGTGGCAATAAATAGGAAACAAATCTGTCATTAGCATTTCCCTGGGAATAATAAAAATCCATTCGCTTCTCTGGAGGAGTCAGATTATTGGTTGTGGGATAAAAGACATGAAAACTGTCCAACTCATTACTATCTAAACCATACTTAAGATGATTAACTGGATAAAAACCCCAACCAAGTCAGGCTGTTATATTTTTAAGACCTATTTGACTTAAATATTTCTGACTCATGCACCGTGGTTGTAAGGGTACAGCCAGTCTGAGATTCATGGTTGCAAGATGCCAGGAGATCCCTGTTACACGGAGACCAGAGCCATGAGACATCAAGGATCCTGCAGCTGAGTCAGTGGACACGCAAACCAAACTCTGTGAGAAGAAAATGTGATTGCGTAAGAACTCAGAAATCTGAAAAAGAAGGACCTGAGAAAAGTTTTTAAAAACAGTTGAGAAGCTACTTTATTGGAAGTGAAAACCATAGCGAAAAAAAATAGTGCTCTAGCAGGAAAATAAGAGTAATATTTTAATGGAGACCTGCAGCATCGAAGGGCTCTTCAGGGCTGCAATGGAAGGACAGGGACACCAAGCAATTAATAGTTACTTCTTGGGAAGCAAAGAATCCCTGGACTATCTGGGTTCTGCCAAAGGGGCAGATGAAGGTAGCACACCCAGTATCTCAGTATCATGTGGTTAATCCCTGTGCAGAACTGTGAGAATGTGCAGTTCTACAGTTCCTCTTTTGATTAAACTCTTTCCACCACAGAACTCTCCTTTACTTTTAGGAAAAGAAAACATTTTTCCACAGACTAGCAAAACTCAATAATAACGATCTGGTTTGGACACACTGTTGGTTTCAAATGGAGAAATACCCTGGGCAGTTTTTTATCAGCATTCCTGTGAATGGTGGAGGTGGGATTTTCCCCCTTTTCTACAGGCAAAAGTCACAGATGCTACTAACTTTGAGTGCACAATTCAAGACATAATTCCTCAGTCTCCAGGAATCTGTATTCAAAGGACCAGATTATGCTCAAAGTATCCCCCTGGTTTATGCTAGTTGCAGATGTGAATGCTCTGTACCTACAATCAGATCCTCATTCATCTAGAAAATGAAGAACACATCCATGTAAAGTCCTTCAGAAATTTGTAGCAGAGATAGCTTAATTTAGCTTAAAGGTCAATGTTCACTTGCATTATCCATAAAAATATCTTTTCCTGCAGTCATTTTGCTCATTCACTGTAAATCTTCTAAATCCTGCAAAACCTAAGAATGTATCTTGAACTCAACTGTTTTGATGCACAGCCCAGCTTTGTTCTAAGGCCACATCCATGCCAGGCACAGAGAAGGGGGAGAGGAGAGGTGTTGTGAAGAAAATAACACTCTACATATGTTCATATATCAATGTATCAAAATGCCATCAGTTAGACATAGAACAAACTGAATTAATACTGGCTTGAAAGTAAAGTTTACTTCTACTATTTCCTAACTTTTCAGTGCCTAATTTTACAGGCTTACTAATATTTTAACATGAAATTTCCAAGGTTACTTAGTTAGTCTAACACTCCTCTTCTATCCTGTATATTATCTTCCTCCCTTTTATCTCCTGCATCTGAGTTAAGCATCTTCTCAACCATCTGCCTGGCAGCAGAAACACAGAAAATGTAAAAGAATGGTTCCTCTCCTGAAAATGAGAGCAATCCCCGCAGCAGAGCACGGTGGCCATCCAAAGCCTGGCAATCTGCAGGTCCTCTGCACATAAACTCTGGAGAGAGTTTAGCGGCCCAAAAACCCCTGACAAGCACAGGTGTGAGTTGCAACTTCCAAGAGCAGGCAAACTCTTTTCACAGGGTCAATGAAAGAAAATGCTTATGACACAAATAACAAATCCACTTTCATGGACTGGTCCCTACTGCGAAGCATTTACAGGCAAATGACTCTTTAATCTCACAGCTGGAAATTAGTGATTTTTTAAAAAACTTTTTCCTCACACACACACACAAAAAGAAATCTCATATGAATGCCTGCTCTGCAACGTTTCCCCTTTTGCAACTGAGGTTTGATTAACTCCTAAGCAAGGACAGAGACATTAACAGAGGCAGGTGCTGCTCGGATCACATCATCTCTCTGCTCAGCTGGGCCTTCTTATTATTAAGCTTGCCCAGCACTTTAAAATTTGCTTTTGCTTTAACACTTTTTCAGTTCCAAATGAACTCTTCCATTCCGGGTGAGTGCTTCAAACTGAGTTGAGCTGCACTAGGATTTGGATTAAGTGATCTTCAGATGTCCCATCCAACCCCAAGTATTCTGTGATTCCAGGGGGGTTAGCCTTTTTCCAGAATGGGACTGAAAAAACAAGCAGTTCATGGAATCTTTTCTGCGCTTTCACTGAAATTCAAGAAACCCACAGCCTGGAAACAGGAATTTCAGCTTCTGCCAGGGAGCATAACTCCATTCCCTCACAGATCTTATAGGTGTTAACATGGACTTTAATTAAACATATGCTGTTTGACCTGGAGCAATAGGTGAAATTGGGCTAAGCTTGTAATGGCTGCTCCCAGGCACAGTAACTATTTCTGTTTAATTTTGTTGCTCCCTTTCTTCTTTCCCTTGAAAATTCTGGGAGAATTTTTCTGATGAAAACAGAGAAAGTGAGTGAAAAAAAAAAAGAAAAGCAAAATGAGAGGAATGGAAAGGAATCAATAGAATCTAGAATTCTGGTGAGGTGAGAAGGGAGCAAGGAGACTGGAACTGGCTGGGAATTGGAATGGGTGCCTGGCACTGGTTGCACACAAAAAGCAAGAACAGGAACCAGTTTGCTGGGCAGGATTGAACATGGAGGCAAAAAAGGAGAAAAAGTTTCTATACAAGGAAACTGAAACCAGTATCCTGTGAAGAAAACACAGAAGACAAGGAGCTGGAGTGTAAAGGGAGAACTGTATGTTTAAGAAGCAATTCTAAAGTTAGTTAGAAATCACTGTGAGCATTCCCTTACACTGCAGCAGCTTGCGTAAGGCAGTGCTGGACACTGAGTGGAGCACCCTTTCTCCAGACCCCTTGGCTCTCAGTTATGAACAGCAGACAGGCAGCCAAGGGGTTTACATGTGAAAAAACTCCTTGCAGCATAAAACAGCCTTGTAGCAATGTATTTCCTCCAGGTTCTTCCGATAAATTTGGTGTAATTCTGACCAATAGTCCTCTTTGTGAGACCTAATGTATTCATCCCATGGTGAATCCAGAGTTCCTCAGCCTTCCTGTCTGAAATATGTTCCATGACTGAAGCAGGCTTCCCTAGTCCATCAGTGGATAATCTGCAACACCTTCACCATCTGTCTTTCTCTCCTAAAGTTAATGAGCAGCTGATCTTATTCTACACATCGACTGTCTGGAGATTCACAATACAGTAATAGAAGGGATGGCAGGGAATGAAAGTGGGAACCTGGTCTCAGTGTTCATCACAGCTGGCTGTGGGTTGGCCCACTGGATCCACACTGGATGCCACTGGGATTAGGAAGGGGTTTAGTGGGCTGGATAAAGAGTCAGGTGTGGAAAACTGGAAGTGGTTGGGCAGAGGGCTGGAATTGTGTGCAATGAAGATACTCCTTCTCAAAGGAGCCTGTGACTTGGACAACATGCACACCTGGGAGGAAAGACTGAGCCTGGGGTTCAGGAGTGGAAATAGGAATCTGAGAAAAATGAGAGCAGGAAAAACTTCTCAGACTGGGAAAAATCAGGGCAGTCCCAGTGGGAGGCGACAAGCAGAATCAGTCAATCATGAAAAAAAGAACAGAACGCTTTTCTTCAGCCATTAAGAAGGGGAGTGTATTCCCCTTCTGATCCTGGAGTAAAAGGCACAGATCCCCAGGCTGGGAATGCTGAGTGTCTAGGACTCCATAGCTATAATCAATGTATGGCTAGATTATCATAACCTATGATCATCTACTTAAAGATGATCTCACAATGGATCTGCAAAATGGCATTAAACTAATTCATTTAGGCTGTACTTAATCCTGGCATTTCCTAACTTCAGTGGGCTTGACCTCACCACACTAATACACTCATTACAGCGCTCTAGAGACCACATGTATACTATAAATGTATATAGCATTAGTCTCAACTAGCTACTCTCTATGTTTTTAGAAATGAAGTTAAAATATCCTTTGATTTTAAATATGGATTTGGCTTGTATGAATTTTCCTTTTGATTTTTTCCTCTTTTATACAAATAATTGTAAAAGTGCACTATAAAGCAATTTGTCAGCAGTAATTATGACTTACAGAATAGTCCCAAGTGTATGAACATTAATTATGACTTATTATTAATAAATGCATTAACTGATCATTCATTTTATAATTACTTTTCAAGGATCTAGCCCATCAGTGTTAGCTTTGAAAAAAACACACAGAAATCTACTGGAAGGACTCTCAGAGCAGACTGCTGATCCTAAACACAAGTTGTGTCTTATTCATTAGCATTTCTTTTCAGTCATGAAAACTGCCTCACAAAGTGACCTCATTCTAGGAGCCAGGGCTCTAAAAAAATTAAGAAATTTGAGACGTGATTAAAGAATTTGACACATTGAGAAGTGACAAGATTGTGGATGCTGCAGGTGGTTGCATAGAGCTCAATCTGATTTTGTGACACTCCACGAATTCTCCTTATTGTTTGAATCACTTATCATTTGCTTGTTTTACTTTTAAATGCATACTTTTAATATTTCTTATGTATAAGCCTTTCCTCCCCAGTTCTCTCATCCATCCTGTGTGCTACATAAACACTTCTTGTGTTCTGTAAAACCTGTCTTTGCAATCCTTCCTCACTGACTCACTTTTCTCTCTTTCAAAAGGTCTCTATTTTCATTACTTTCACAACTTTCAGGAGTGCTACAAACTTGCCATATGGTTTATTTATTCTTTGTGGTAATGGCCACAAAAAGAGAAACATAGAAAACAGAATTCCAGCTTAGTGCTCTGATCTTTGCAACGTCTATTTTCCCTAGTCTTCCAGCCTTTCATACCTTCCACAGCAGTGATTACTAGAGGTTAACAGAAGTTTGTTTGTGCTTACTTTATTGTGTATATTCAATTCACTTTAAGTGCTTTTCCTAGTTATCAAGGGTTTACATGGTTGGGTGGCATTGGGTTGTCCTATGGAGAGCGGCTGAGGGAGCTGGGGATGTTCAGCCTGGACGAAAGGAGGCCCAGGGGAGACCTTATTATTCTCTGCAACTGCCTGGAAGGAGGGCGTAGCCAGTGGGAAATTGGGTTCTTCTCCCAGGTAACAAGGGATAGCATGAGAGGATAGTCCTAAACTGTGCCAGGGAAGGTTTAGGTTGGACATTAGGAAGAATTTCTTCACAGAAGGGGTGATTAGACATTGGAATGGGCTGCCCAGGGAGGTGGTGGAGTCACCGTCCCTGGAGGTGTTTGAGGCAGGACTGGACACGCACTAAGTGCCTTGGTCTAGTTGACAAGGTGGTGTTCAGTCATAGGCTGGACTCCAGTCTAATTGATTCTGTGATTTTTAGAGGACATACACATTTTTTTGTTATGTAAGGTGACCCACAGTCCTGCAAGTCTCCTCCAGGAACTTCGTACGGGCCCAGAGCAGCCCTTCAGCTGGTTTACAGGCACAGACCAACACTTTTCCTGTCTCATGGCCGCACCAGCCAAAGGGTGGGACTGAACACTGGGCTGTGAACCGGTGGAGGCCGAGGGGATCCCCTTGCACTGGGGTGATGGAGCCCTTGTTGTGGGGCTGTTTGGGGAGAGCTGCCCTCCTGCCCCGGGCTGGCTGTCAGCAGAGGCTGCTGCCATACGCGCAATGCGACAGTGCATCGTGCCGAGCCTCTCCCTCACGGGCGGCACATGGCGGAGAGTGCCACACCTCCCGTCCCTTCCCCACGAAGCCGGTGACAGGGCCACTCTCCCCAGACGCCCCGTTCCCCGCCAGGGCCGTCGTTCAGCTCTTAGCAGGAGCACCAGGTCCCACCCGAGAGACTGGCATCTCACGTCCTGGGGAACCCAGAGCTGCCCCCCANGAGCCGCCCCGCCCCGCCGCTATTTGAGGCGGGGGGCGGGCGGTGGGGCGGGCCTGAGCGTGTGCGGGCACCGAGGTGAGCGGGGAGGCGGGAGCGAGCGAGGCGGTGCTGGGCTGGCGGACCGCGGGCCCCCGCAGCGCGGCGGGAGGCGGAGGAGGTGAATCCCCCGGCAGGAAGGAGCCGCTGCTCCTCTCTTCCCCACTCCTCCGTCACCGCCCCGCTCGGGGAGCGGCGGCGGCCGTGCCCTTCTCCCCCCGGGAGGAGCTTCCTGCTCATCCCTGGCAAGGACGCGAAGGAGGGCTGGCCCCGGCTGCCCTGGCGGCGGGGGCTGTCCCGGGGAAAGGCAGGTTTTGCCCTGGTTGCCCGCGGGGGTGGTGTGGCGCGGCCTCCCCGGCGGCGGGCCGGCAGAATTGTGGTGTCATTGCTTTCCAGGAGCAGGTGTCCGTAAGTAGTTGAAGATGAGGGTGGCCGAGCATCTCTTGCAGAAACTCTCTGCTCAAGGTTACAGCCCCTCCCATGGAAGCCGGTGTCTTGCCGTGGCGCAGGCACGTCTTTTGGGTGGGTGTAGGCAGGGACCAGTTCCTCACGAAGAATGATGCTGTTGTAACTATGCCGGCTGTTTGCCTTATCAATCGTTTTTCTGTTGCCTTTTTGTTTTTTAAATTGAATTGTTTTTAAGTTCTCGGTTGGATTGCTGCGGAGGTCGTGGAAGGGTAAAACCGATTTAATGGGGGTGGGAAGAAGAGGGGCTGTACCTTCAGGCATGCCACTTCTAAATCTTTATTCAGGCTGCAGCCCAGCTGCCAGGGTGGCGGCGTGATTTGCAATTGCTTGCTTGCAGTTTTTTCCTCTGTGGGTGATGTGTGCAGGAAACCTGCCTAGTTTTATATGGTCACTATATTGGGTTTCTGGAATCATCCCCTGTGCTGTCTAATTCTGCCTATGTAAAGGATTTTTGGTGTCTGGATGGGTGGGGAGGCTTCGAACAATACGAAGTTTGCCTTGCTTTGAAATTCTTGCTACAGATATTTTGAAAGGAAGGGAGGAGAGTGGAAAAATTGTGGTCGGTCCTTCCCGAGGCTCAGTTTTGTGGCTGCATGTTCTGAATATGTGATAAGATGTAACTCGAAGAGGGGGAGCAGGCTGTGAGAGAGCTAAATAAAAGAGTTTCTTTGCAGCTCCATCCATTTCAATGGTGCAGCTTTCCCAAGCCCCTTTCCATCGTCCATCATCACCTTCAGGCCGGTCGGAGGAAGGGGAGGAGAAGAGGATGAAGGCGGCCAAGCAGCAGGTGACCCCGGCTGGGGAGAGCCCGGCTCCCGCCAGCCCCCTGCAGTCCGCGCTGAGCACGGCGGCCTCTCCTTCCCAGGCGTATGAGACCTACATCGACAACGGGCTCATCTGCCTCAAACACAAGATCAGGAACATCGAGAAAAAGAAGGTGACTTGGTTTTCTTGCCTGTGGCACCTATTTAAGCTGCCGATAGTAAAGCTCGTTGCCTTTTAAATGATATTTCATGTTATTTCCAGTGTTTTTAACAGCTGGAGTAAGGTTATGTGTGTATATAGAGATCAAATATATGTTGATCAAAACTGAAGATGCTTCTCTAGACCAAATCAGTTCAGAACAAACTTGGATCTGGTTTAAACATGGTTTATAGTCTTGCAGAAATCTTTCATCAATTACATGCATCTGATATTAATTTAGATGTAAATTGTTTGTAAAATTGGAAATCGGAACAAGTGTTTCCTCTGACAGTGGAAATGTCAGATTATATTAAATATGTATTGCCCTTTACTTTGCATAAATATTTGACTTACATATTTTAAATACAGGCAAATGTTACTGACTAGAAAACTTTTATGCAGAAATAGTCCAAAACTTTATCTCTTGTTTTGACCTCTGCTTTTCTGAGGCTGGGGGGACAGAACAGTGTTAGTAAGAATAATAACTGAGATAATGATACACCTAAAACATTGTGGCTGTGGCTAGTCAGACTTCAGCATTCTAAGGCTTTTCAGTTGATTGGAAGGTGACTGAAGGCTCTGTGCTTGGTTTTTAATTGAGAGAGTGTTATTTTCTGTAGGATAAAAGAAATAATGGTGCTGTTGCTTTCAGTGCTGGATCAGCATTACAAGTAAAGCAATTGTGTGAATATGTTCTGCTACTCTGAATGTCTGAAAAGCTTTTAGTTATGTCTTAGGGCAAGGAGAGAGAGTAGATCAGACATCTGGCCATGTGCTTAGAGGACTTGATCCTCCTGCAGGAGATGCAGTATTACTGCTGTCTCATGTCATGCATCATGCTGTATTTTTGAATAACATCACACAGACAAGCATGCTTCTTTTGTGTGATTAAACAACTTTGTCTTGTATTCTAATTCTGTCCAAGGAAGCTTCTTGTTGTGAATTTCTCTGGTACCTTTGATTTTCACATGAATGACAATATGGTCTCATCAGCAAATAGTCACACTCAGCAAGTGTGACTTACTAAAATGAGTCAAAAGTATTCCTAGTCCTGTGCTCCTATAGGTACTGTCAGTAAAGCTGTAGATACACAAATGGAATAGTATTTGACTTCATGGCAGTGAAGTCAAGCTTTCTTTTCCCTAAAGAAGTTTGCAATACCAAATAGTTTAGTTTTGTATTGTTTATATCAGCATTTAAAGACTGTTTTGGTACATTGGAAATAAGTCTTATTTCTTCCCTGAACACACTTGTCCACTTTCTTAGGGAACAGGGCTATAAATTTTTGATGTAACTGAAGCCAAATTTTTGAAAGACATTACAAGGATTATTCAAGGATAATATAACTAAATTCCTGCATTGACTTGGAAAAGCTAAACAAGCCTAATTAAAAAAGGACACTGCATGTATTTGGAGCTCCTTAAAGATCTTGGATCAATGCATTAGTAGGTCTTAAATGAAAAAAAAGTAGCAAGTAAGAACTGAAAGATCAGTGGTAGGGAAAGGAAGTAGACTGAAATTGCCGAATCAAAGGCATAGCAAAACTTTGTGTTCCTTTCTCCAGGAAAAAGAGGAAGTATGAGGTTTTCTATTCTATGTTACAGTATTTCACTAATACCCCTTACTTAATTTTTATATTGATTTCTGTATAATGTTTACTTTTAATTTTCTGCAGCTCAAACTAGAAGACTACAAAGATCGTCTGAAGAAGGGAGAAGCCCTCAATCAAGACCAGTTGGTAAGCTTGCTTTAGGGAAGAGTGGAAGGCCTCAAAACCTTCTGATGTGTCAGGAGGGATGGGTTGCTGAAGGAGATGAGGGTGTTGTTTTTACAGAAGCAGTGCCTACAGGCTTGTAAAGGTATTTTTCACAAAACCAAATTAACAAATTATTGGTAATGAGGCTGACTGTTGAACCCACAAGCTCTGTGTCCTGTTTTAACCTTCATGTTGTTTCCAGAAGTAGTAGAAGATCCCTGTTTATCTTTGCTCTGTAGACTTTCAGCTTCAGTGCTCCTGCACCTGTTTCTTAATGAGGTGTCTGTGTGCAGCTGATCTATGTGGCAGTGCAGTGTTAGAACCCAAGCCTCAAGAATTCTGAGCTAATTAATCCTCATGATTTCTTCATTAGCAGCTGTTACTTGAAATTGCCTGTTGTTTGCACACTGCTGTTGGTTACAAGTAGCTGTTAATATAACTGACAGTGCTGGCTTTTTTTTTGTCTCAGGCTGGAATGGATTCTAGATCTGAAACCAAGTTTCTGTAACATGGAAGCTTTAGGGGATCTGAGTAGCAGTGTCACATAATCCGAAGAGTTTATTGCTCTAGTAATCTAGGAGTCACATTTTTAAAATGTAGTGGACACATGCTAAAGAGTAATTGTCTGATGAGGGGTACTGACACTTCAGTGATAGTGCTGATCCTGCTAATGAACCAGCTGGAAAAATGTTATTGATTGTTAACTTTATCACAGTGCAGCAGTTTGAGAACACAAATTCTTTTTTCTTACTGTGAATCATTTGTAAAAGAGGTAGATGTAAATGGGATAAGAGGGGAAAATGGTAACTTCTTAGAAGTAGAGTAAACCTGTTGGAGTAAATCATCATTTAGCACTTAACTGCAAAATCTGATGTGGTCTCTTGCCGTTTCAAGTGCAAAATTAAATTAATTAAATCTGATGGTTTGGAGTAGGTTGATGACCTCTCAATTCCTCTGGACTTAATCTGGAATCAGATGGGCAAGAAACTTTTGTGTTTAGATCATAGGTGTTCTTCACAATCTGTTTGCTGCCATGGACAGTGTGAGACTATTGAACAATGTTCTGTAAGTTGGAATAGTCTTGAATATATGAACTACTTTGGTATATGCCCTGGACTGCAAAAAGCTGTTAGATGAAAGTGTTTGGAAAATGGCATTAACTTGGTTACTGGACTTTAGTATTCCTAGCTGGGCTTCACTTTTTAAATTTTAGTATCTTTATCCCAGTTTCTGGGATTTCTTAGGCTACTAAAATGAAGACTTAGATTCAGTCTTCATAGTGAACTGACAAGTGGAAGTCAGGTTGTTCAGGTGAGTATTGTAGAAGCACATATACACTCAATATTTAATTAATAATCTGGTGAAGTCCCCTGTTTCAGTGGTTAAGATACAGGAAATACTGCATTTGTAACTTTCAGATGCAAGTTTGTGGTGGATATACTAATTGAAGCTGGCGTAGAGCTTAACACCTAAAGAAACCAACTGCCCATAATACAGTGGTGCTCTAATACAGCTTGATGTCATCTGTAGTTTTAATTTTCTCACACAGAGGAAGAAGTGCATGTCTGGTGATGAACTTGTTTTGCAAGCAATTTGGATGAAGCTGTAATTACTCGTGGTGCATGCCTGCCAGACCTAATGTGTGCACTAGCCTTACTTTAGGAAACTCTTGTTTCAAAAATGAGGAGCTTCCAGCAAGTTAAATGCTCTTACTGGCAGTATTGTGCTGTTTTGCAAGCTGAGCAGATTTTCCTCAGTACTGTTCTTCCAACATGCTGTTAATGAATGTTAATAACAGGTGTGACAGAAGAAAGCTATTGCTTTCCTGTGGGCTGAGTTACAGCTTGTCATGAGAGCAGTGGTAGCTGTTCTTGATGTTTTCAGGTAGGGAGTTTTAGTCTGCATTTGTGTTGTTAAAAGCACAATTACTGTAACCTGACTAGTAAATTGTTGGTGTTAATTGTGGGTCTTCCTCAAATGTGTGGGCACTAGAGCCTTAGAAGTCATTCTCTCAAGTGCTAGGTGAATTGCTAAATAGTACTTCAAAGGTGTTTGGTAAATTGTGTGAAGACAACCTAAACTACCAGGTGAGTGCTTATGCTTTGTGTTGAGTAGCATTTAATCCTGCTAGTGCCTAGTATACCACAGACAAGTGAATAAAAGTACCTGAGCAAGCCAACTGATAGAACAAATGAACATATAACTTGTTTTCCAATTCCTTAGGAACACATGGAATTTGCGGATGTCCCAAATATTATTAGGACAGTAGATGAAGCTTTTGTCACTGCACTGATGAAACACTCAGCACTAACACTGCTGTGAAAGAGCTTTATATTAGACTGATGGGCCTGTTCTAGAGAAACCAGTGTTATCTTGTCAGGAGCATAAACCAAACTGAGTGTAAAGCACATGTGAACAACTGGAATTAAACTTGTTACTTCCCAGGCATGCCTCGTGGTATGAAGATATGGGCAGCATGTCTGAACTCTACAGGATTTTGCTATCTTCAGAGCTGTCAAGGGAACTTAGAGAAATGAACTGACTCATTAAAATGCAATTAATAATCTACTGCAATTAGTCTTTTGGAAGACTAGCCAGTTAAATACTGGTTAAAGCCATTAGTGAAGACAGGAACATGGCTTCTTTTGTGGAAACTAAATTGGAAAGACTTTTTTTGGGAAGTATGACTTGCCTTGTATATTTCTAGTTTGTACAAATTTTCTGTAAAGGCATTCAGTTAAGCATGAGAATAGAAGGTCTGTGCTGAACTTCTCCTGTATTCCTTCTAGGCTTTCAGACCAGTCTGATTTTTAAATAGCTGTTTACCTCTGATTGCCAAGACCTATATAGGCAAACTTGTAGGATATCTGGTGGTGTGAGCTGGCTTTGAACTGCATCTCAGACAGTTATGGGTGAATGATATTTGCAACTAAAGTTAGAGTACCAGCTACAGACATAGTATCTTAAAAAAGCTACAATTTCAGAAAAGTACACACTAAATGATTACTTCACAATGAGAATTTAAGTACAAGGGAATTGAGTTGCAATGAGTAGTCTTAGGCATGAAAAATACATTTTTATCTATTCCTTTGTAGGAGGCAGTAGAGAAATATGATGAAGTAGTGCACAACCTGGAATTTGCCAAGGAGCTTCAGAAGACTTTTTCAGGACTTAGCCAAGATGTAAGTATAAACTTCTCTATATCGACAGGAGGTACTTCCAAAATTTGTGCTACTTTTTAAATGGCTACACTTCTATTCCAGTACACCCCATACAAAGAAGTTCCTGTTTTGTATCTCTGGAGCAGTGAAGCCTAGGCAGAGACTGAGGAGCAGTAGATTAAGGAGAACTGATTATTTGGTACTTGTTAACCAGTTGTGTCTGTTTCTGACCACTTGGTAGGCAAAGGGTGGAGAAGCTTCAGTGACTCTAGTGGTGGGCCCCTGAATGGCTGGGGCCTGGAAAATGAGACCTGTGAGGAGAGCCTGGAACAACTGGGTTTGTTGGGCCTGGTGAAGTGGAGGCTTGCCAGGAGATGCACTATTATCCTTCAGATACCAAATACTGAAAGGGTGGAGCTGGGATTTTTGCTGAGAGATGTGGTTGGAGAAGCAGTGATCATTAATTGAAATAGACTCCAACCAGGTAGGAGGAAATGGTCACTCAGTGGATGATTAAGCATTAGAAGCAGGCTGCCTAGGGAAGTGGTAAAATCTGTCCTTGGATTTCTTCAACACCTGACTGCACAAAGCCCCAAGCAATCTGGTCTTGATTCAGTGTAGCCTTTCTGCAGGCTGGGTTAGACAATGTCCCAGGATCCCTTCCAAACTGAATTTTTTAATGTTTCTGGTGAGGGAAGGTGCTGGGGTTAAATCACTTTGGCTTCAATGAGAAGTACATCCCTCAGTAAAATTTAACTGAAGCTTGTGGAGTTTGCTACTTAATCTGCTGTAGTTGTGTCTAATTGTGGCAAGTCACAGATTCAGTGCTTTATTTAGGTCTTTGTTCAGGATTTGGAGCACTACATACATTACTTTTATGTAAGCAAGTGTTTTATCTTTGGAGAAACTGGTCTCTTGGCTCAAGCAAATTCTACACTTATGGAAGCTTTGATCCAAGGTAGTGGTAGGGAAGCTAAACATGATTAGTCACTTCTCTGGCATTATTTCTCTGCCTGCTACAGAATGCTGAAGGACTGGTACCTTGTGACCCAGTATATCATTGTGCAGGTGTTTTTTGTAATCTAGCATTAACTTCTACCAGTTCATGTTTGTTCTTGGACTTGTGCTGTATTTAAAGGATAACCCACCTCGTTTTTAACTTGGCTCTGCTTCTGCTGGTATGGATTCTATAGCCAATAGCCATTACTGGAACACTAGGGGCCATTCTGGCAACAGCGTCCTTTGCAGTGTTTTATAGGGAACAAAATTTTCATAGATCTTGACACATATTGAGGCATTTTAAATTCTGCAGTTACTTGGATAGCTTCCTCTGGGTAGTTCTATTAGTACATGATGAGAAACTTGAATGCATATTCTGTATGTGTTCTGTAGCTTGTCGTGTTGCTTATTTAATGAGTGTTTCAGTCTTCTGCCAACAGAAATAATTGTAGGATTCTGCTGTATCCTTTAAGTTGGAGTATTTAAAATTGAAGAGCAGTTTTCTTACTAGGAGAAACTTGAGACAACTTCTGCATCTCTAACTTTGTGGCAAATGTTAAAGGTCAGCTGGGCCTGGATTTGTGCACTGGTATCAATTCTATCAATTTCTTTAAAAGCTGTTACAGTAAAACAACTAGCAAGCATGATCAGGATCTAGGTATCACAAAGGCATATCACAAGGGAAGCTACCAGTATCCAGTCTGACTGAAAGTTAGATGTGTAGAGAATTAGTAGATAAATGGGGAGCTCTTCCAAAGGAGGAGCTTAAAAGATTCTGGGTATCTGAAGAGTTAGGGGCTTCTGTTATCTAACCAAAATTAATAGTTGGGGCATAATCATTGTGGGATAATCAATACTAGAACTCATTGTTTTATCCTAGAATCTTGTTACTAAACAGGATTAAACACACTAAATTGTGTTTAATTGTTGAATTTGTGCATTAAAACAGCTGCTGAAAGCACAGAAGAAGGCTCAGCGGAGAGAGAGTCTATTGAAGCTTGAAGCAGAGAAGAAGAAGCTGCGTACAATACTTCAAGTCCAGTATGTGCTGCAGAACTTCACTCAAGAGCATGTTCAGAAAGACTTCAAAGGTGGTGTGAATGGTGCAATATACTTGCCTTCTAAAGAACTAGACTACCTCATAAGATTTGCAAAACTGACATGTCCAGAAAGAAATGAGAACTTGAGGTAAGTTCAGGGTTCTTTGTCTAATTAGTATGCTTCATTCGTTGTGGTAAATGTCCTCTGTTTGGCACTGCCATGTCTTTGCTGTGTTTTGGAACATTAATTAAAATTCTCTTCAGTACACTTGCTTTAGTCTGAGATTAGGAATGTAACAGATTTACCTCACTTGGAGCATTAAAGGAAAGCTGCAGTAATTAACAGCCTCAGGTGCAGGTTACAGACAGACTTTGCCATTTTATGTCTCCCTGTGGGACTGAGGGGACACAGTCAAATACCATCCTGAGCAGGGAGGCTGGGGATGTGCTGCTTCCCTGAGGTCTCACTGTTCATGAAGTGAAAAAAGTACAGTAAAATCAGAAGTCTTCTGTATTCCATTTACATTGATGATTCAGATGTGCTTCTTTATTCCAGAGGAATGTAAGATGGTGCTCCTGCTATTAGCTTCAAAGTGGTTTTAAAAAATTGCCTGAAGTTTTTGATACCTCTGCACTAAATGTCATGCATGTTACCAGGCTGTCAACAGAGGTAATGCCAGTATCAGTGCTCATGTGGCACTGCTCTGGTGCTACGATGGCTCATGCTTAGCCTGACAGCCTGTCTGGTAAGGTAGTGCTGTAAGAATTGTATTTGAATATGGAATAAGTAGTTATTATGTAGTAAGTTGAAACACTTTATCCATAAGTCATGTTTGAATATGGACTAGTTCTTTAAGTGCCTCAAAATTGTAATCACTCGTCATACACCTGCCTAATCTTTGCTCTTAAGTGAACTTCCAAAGAACAGCTGCTTATCGAAAGCTACACAACAGGAGTGTCTCATCCCAATGAAGTAACTTTGTTTCTAGTTTACTCTTATGGTATTACTTCTACAAGAGGCATAAGCCTTTCCTTTGGGATACTATGTTTCATTGCAGTGGACTGCAAATTCCATCTTCTGGAGGAGGTGGATCTTGGACCTATAGCAAAGTTTCTCAGTAGCTGCTAGTTAGTGAGAATGGCAGCTGTTGTTGGTTGCAGCTGTACATGTTCATCCAGTAATTGTGACCAGCTGATTAAACAGCAATTGTTGCCCTGTTTGGGAATCCTGGCTTGGAATGAAGTTCAGCCCTATGATCTTGTGGGACAGTACTTAGCATCTCTATATTGACCAACAAAAGAAGTTAGGTTTGCTAGGTTAAATCCTGTGCAGACAGAGACAGATGAATTGCTTCCAGTGATTTCAGGGCTTACTATTCACTCTGTGTATGCAGCCTTGGTTTGGAAGGCTGGACATTAGTCAATGTCAAAATGAGGGGTATTGGGATAGTGCAGCACTTGATCTTGGCTATGATTCTACCTAGTAAAACTGTCATTTGTTTTAGTGTTGAAGACCAGATGGAACAATCATCTCTCTACTTCTGGGACCTTCTAGAAGGAAGTGAGAAACCTGTGGTTGGAACAACATGTGAGTGTCTCATCTAGAGAAATAACTTAAAGATCTAAAATTTGTGTGCTTGTTAAACATCTTAAAACCAGTGAATACACATGGAAGGCTACCAAATTAAACACTTTCAAGTGATGTGTGTATCTCGATTATCTAAGGATGAATAGCTGTTCCTAGTTCACAATGCCACATGTTTTTGTTTTCCAGTCAAGACTTACTCTTCTACCAGTGCACTAGCATATTTTTGAGGAATAATGATGGCAGTAATTCAAAACCTGATGCATGAATACCTTACAGAACAGTGGGAAGCTTTTTGTATAGTTATGTGCAAATGGGTTAAGCTTGGAACAGTTCCCAGCCATGAAATGCTTAGTTGAGTATACTGATGTATTACAAAGCTTCATTGGCCCTGGGCTGAAGGTCCCACAACATTGAAGAGTCTCTTTTCTTTGTAGGAGTTCTAGACTCATGCCTGTTGTCTCCCTACAGTGCAGGATACCACACTAGGGAAAAGGATAGTCATTAATGGAACTTGCTGGGATCTCTCATCATGCATAGTGCAGTCTTTCTTTGATGTAATGCAAGTGTCCTTACTTTTCAAGCATACCAAAATCTGTGGGACTCTGCAGATCTTCTTCCATTTGTGGAATAGTTCCAAAATCCCTGGTTGTAAGCCAACATAGGCATTGTGTTCCTATTTACAACTTGCTTGTGAGGAAACTGTCCTGAATTGAGTTGTAGTGTCTTTCCTATTGCAAACAGCCCTTGCTTGTTGTGTTTATGCCAATCTTGTAGCAGCTGTGTGGCAGGAATCTTTCATTTGTTACTGACAACAGTGCTGAAACTGTTAGACCAGAGCATTAGAGTGCCCTTCTTCCTAACTTCCACATATGGGTAGCTGAACTGACAATTAGGTGTTAAATCTTTCCATGTAGTTCTGGACAAACTGCAAGCTTGGATTGCTGCAGGCTGGTAACCTTAGCCTTGTATCTGTTGACATGAACAGATTGTTTATCAGTATCTCTGTCCCTTTGGTGTCAATCTTGCATCCCGTTCTGTGCAAGCTAGACTTCAGATAAAGCTGTTAGGTTGTTTTATAAGCATTCATTGCCTTGGAAGACAGTTTTTTATAGCCATATTAAATTCTAGCTACAATTCTTGTTTGTGTGGTTGTCACTAGTAGGAGTGATCTTTCACTGAATGTTCCTCCTGTTCTCAAGGCTGCCCTGTTTCCAGCTCCTCTGAAACAATTTCTAGAATCGCTGTTACTTCTGAGGTCTTACTCTCTGCTCTAAGCTGCTGTCTCTTGTTTGCACAGAGGAGCAAACGGGACAGTGCTTCTCAGAGTACTGAGAGTACACAGCTAAGCTTTTGTTCAACCATGTCAGCTTTGAATCTTTTCCAGCTTCAGAGGAGTAAGTTCAGTCTGGGAACAGTCCCTTGCATTTCCCTTGCTTGTTTCTACAATTCTTAACTTTTCCTTCTGAAACACCATCCTGTTACCAGCAAGAGGGCCTTGCAGAGTCCTTCCATTGTGACTGTTTAACTTTACCTCTGTTGCAGTCTCACATGATTTTAGTATCAATGCTGGCTGGCTTACACATGGTAAACAAAGCCCTTTCTAAGCATGTGGGAGACCAGGTGGCTCAGTGTTTACCTTGTGGGCATTTATACACAAGCTGCAGTCTTGTCCTGTGATTGCAAAGGTGTTTTCAACTGCATTAAATTAAGCAGTCCAATAAATAATTTCCTTTACTAAAACATTTTATTGCTATAGCTTGGTAAGATGTGAGAAACTGCAGTTCATATAAAGGGACGAAGTAACAAGTCTTAATCTGTAATCTGAATACCCCTTAATTTCAGATTTTTCCTATTTTAACTTTATGGACTTTTACTCTTTAGATAAACACATGAAGGACCTGTTATCCAAACTTCTAGACTCTGGCTACTTTGAAAGTATCCCGACTCCTCGCACCACTGTGCCAGTAAAAGAATTGGAAGAAGTAAATAGAAAACCTGAGAAAACAAGACAGATGTCAAAAGGAGAGTCTGTCAAAGAACCAGGTGGAATATTACAGGGTTCAATTTTTATATCAGTGTTGGGAAAGGCTTGAACTGAGCATTGACTTTGCATAGCTTGGTGCTAAATCTAACGCTGTGCTGTTGCTTACTTGCAAGGTAGTAACTGAAATGGAACCTGCAGGGCTTGCAGCCCTATTCTAGCTAATAATGTAGAAAAAACATTAATTCATAGCAATAGAATGCTTTTGCCTTCTGAGCAAGTTGAAGATGTGGGAACTGTCTGGTGTGTAGGGAATGTTACATATTTAGGATAACAAAATTATGAATACTATAAAATGTTTCTTGTTTAAACTACTGCAACTGTAAAACCTAGTCAGAAAATAAAAGCTTGTCTACAAATAGAATGGCAAGCTCAGCTTTCAGAATATCTGGTTTAGCAATTGGTACTACTGTTTAAATAGATTTAAAGAGTTGCTGCTGTTTGATCTGCCTTTCTGCATTTGATCAGTTGAAACAAATTAACATCCTTTCTCTAGAATCCATTATGGAGCTTATGAAGTCTGAAATACAGCCACAGGAGGTAAGATACTCTACTGTTAATTGCTTGCCTTTAATATTGTGATTTATCAGACATATAAATGCTCTTCTGCAGCCCTTTTTTAATCTTAAAAAGGGAGTCTGAACAGCAATCTAGGTGTTGCTGGATGTAGGAAGCATTAAGGACTTGGTTACATTTCTATTTCTAACCCCAAATTTATGGCATCTGGGGTATTTTGGGATTAATGGAGCAGGATTACATGAAGCAGTATAGTACTTTAATGCTCTGGCACTTTCCTGAATAAAACAAAGCATCAGCCTTTAGAGTGGAAACACTGCTCTTTTGTGTACTGTGGAATAGAGAAAATACACATCTACTAAAGCTTTCTATAAAAGCTAAGCTTGTTGCAGTAGGCTTGATATTGGTGGGGTTGAGAATGATGTTGGTCTTACTCTGATTTGTCAGGACAGTAGGAAACCCAAGACAGACTTGTGTATGCAGACCTGTTTCAGCAGCTCTTCAGGCTCCTGTACACAAGCTTTGACTGTCAGTAGCATAGAAATCATTAGACCTAGTTCAAAAGGTGGGGGAAGAGTGTCTTTTTTCCAAGTGGAAATACTGGTTCTTAAAATGCTGAATCCCTGTTTCCCACGTATCCCACTAGAGGGTGTACTCTAGAACAAATCTTTGTAACTTACTGGTAACACTGTTACCTAACTCTCATCTGGTGTCTAGTCAGAAAAAAGGTCTCAGCCAGTGAGCCTTGTACGTTCTTCACTTCATGTATTTATTTCCTGTTCATGACAAAGTGGTAACTTAGAAAAACTTAAGACATCATCATTGAACTCTCAGAGACACTGACACTAAACACAGCCTGCAGTTGAAGTCCAGTGGTACTAAATCTGAGAATCTGGTGATGTTTTAGTATTAAAACTCCACTAAGAATGAGGGTTATACTTGGTTACTGGGTCTAATATTTTGGGGCACTTAGCAGAATGTCTAATATAGTACCAGAGCTTTTTAGGTGCTTAGAAGGAAAGCTACCTTTGTGAAAATCACAATTGAACTTGATATTGTCACTGCCTAGGAACATCAGGTAGCATTGAGGATAAGGGCAGTAGATTCACTCAGCTGGGTTTTACTTGTGCTGTTCAGCACTGTTCCGTGTTTCTCTGTGGCATGCCAAGCAAAGCTAGTCTGCAGTGTTGCAGGATAAAGCCGTGGCTGTCCACACAGTTTCTATGACGAGTGCTTAGACTGTCTAGGCTCTGCTTTTAGTCAGCAGTTTTCAGTAGCTGGGTGACCTAATTTAACTGACCTGAACTGTAGTAGCAAAATGTGTTCTTGGGAGCCATTAAGTTTCTTTGGTCTATATAGTTTCTCAACAGGCGTTATTTGCCTGAGGCAGAATACTCTGTCAAGAAGAAGCCAGAAGAGCCCAGATCTTGGGAAGCCGAGTGTGCTAGAAAGCAAGAACCTCCAAAGTCCTGGGAGATGCTTGTTGATATTGAAGAGCAGGAACAGAAGCAGAAACAAGAGATCTTAAAGCCTTGGGAAGCTCGTGTTAGACAGCAAGAACTAAAAAGACCAGATTCTCCAAAGCCTTGGGAAGCTCGCGTTAAAGAGGAGGAGCAGAAGCGGGAGTCTGCAAAGCCCTGGGAGACCCGTGTGGAGGAGGAGCAACAGAAGAAGCCAGAAGCTCCAAAGGCATGGGTAGCACGTGTCCGAGAGGAGCAGGAGTCTCCCAAACCCTGGGTAGCAAAGGTTAGGGAAGAGCAGGACCAGAAGAAACAGGAATCACCTAAGCCATGGGTAACAAAAGTTAGGGAAGAGCAGGAACAGAAAAAGGAGTCCTCAAAACCTTGGGTAACCAAAGTTAAGGAAGAACCAGAGGAAAAGCCGGAATCTCCAAAACCTTGGGTAACCCAAACTAGGGAGCAACCAGAACAAAAGAAGCCAGACCCTATGAAAACATGGGAAGTGCCTGTTAGGGAAGAGCCAGAGCAAAAGAAGCAGGAGCCTGTGAAGGCTTGGGCTGCACATGTTAGGGAGGAGCCAGAACAAAAGAAGCAGGAGACTCGAGAGGCTTGGGAAAAAGCTGACAGGCAGCAGCAAGTGTCATCACCACAGTTACAGAACCCTCCGAAGTCCTGGGCAGCTGCCAGTATGGGGCCAAAGGAACAGATGGGGCCAAAGAAGTTTGATATGGAACCCAAAGAAGTGAGTTGGCATATGTAGTATTATCTGTCATAAGCTTTTGACATTAGTGTATTGGAATAAAGCCACCTATTAGCAGAGGTGTATAAGGTGTATTTTGTAGGCCAATATTTAGACTCCCATTTTGTTCTTTCTTGGGGGAAATAATTCTGGCAGATAAACTTTTCTGTTTGAATAGAAAGATGGTCTGCTTTGCTTTTTACATCAGCACAGTATTGCTGTGTTTCAACCTTGAATAACTGCTTTATGCGTAAGACAGAAGAATTAACTTGGTTCATCTGTAGCTATTGGCTCTGTCCACTGTTAGCAGTACAAAGCAGGTATGACTCATCCAGGGATCAAATACTTTGTGGCTGCATGCAAATAACACTTCAGTAATTTTTAGGCTTTTGATTAAAATAGCTGCTGATTCAAGAGAGATCTAATGTCTAGATCAAGCAATACTGACTGTACAGGGGCTTAAATATGTATTTCCAGATGAATGCATAAACCATACTGCTGTTCTGGGAGTCTAACAATAGCAGAGTGTTAGAAATGTAAAATGAAAGCCATTGCATGGCTTACAGCTGAACAGGCTGCTACCCTTTGGTCACATTACCTCCTTTCTCACCTGTGCTTGGGTAGCAATAATGGTGATCACTGTAAAAACAGATAACTGAGCTCTGCTATGTCTGCCTTAGGTCACTAAGAGAAATGTTAATCTAAAGGTAGACTTCAGGAAGAAAATGTGGGGGATTGA
The DNA here is from genome assembly GCA_013397115.1 of Edolisoma coerulescens. Classification (NCBI taxonomy): domain Eukaryota; kingdom Metazoa; phylum Chordata; class Aves; order Passeriformes; family Campephagidae; genus Edolisoma; species Edolisoma coerulescens. The sequence continues at coordinate 503,212 of VWZW01001228.1, forward strand.
GCGGTTCTCTGTATACAGTGTTGTCGCCACTACTACCTTCCTGCAAGAAAGCAGGAATCAGTACACCCCACGTTACCCATGGCAAGTGATTAAGCTTGTATCTTGTCCATAACCTTGGCATAACTGAAAAATGGATGTTCTTGTGCCTAGAGGCGAGACCGCAAACAGAAGGTTGAACCCGAGGTTAAAAGAGTATGTAACATGCAGCACTGGGTAACAATATGGGATTAAGGTGTTTCAGCTTGATCCATCTTTACACTAAGATGAGTAGAATCTTGTGTGCACTGGGTGGTGGTACAGGCAGAAAACCTGGTTGCCTCACTAAGTAACTCTGAGCACAAATAGGTGTTGTGCACCCAACTATGCACAGTATTCCTGTAACTGAAACTAAGTATTGGAATAGTCTCAAGCACTTCTAAGGTGCCTTGGAATTTCTGGTGTCAGATTACCTCAAGTGCAAGATGCTTCCTAATGAGAAGATACTTCCTCTTATTTTTTGTATGGGGTGGATGGCTTAAGTGGTTGAGAAAACTTTGCTGCAGTGAGTAAAAAGGAGGGTCTCCAGTCATCTGGAGAAACTTGCAAACCGCTTCAGAATCTTCCTGGTAGTGTGCAGGTGTGCATATACTGGCAAAATTAAACTAAATGCTGGAATGTGAGGTCACTGAAGGGGGATTGCTGAATTAAGTAAACAAAGCGTGTTTTAAAGTATTCAAACTTGGATTTACATAGACCATAGGAAAGCAACAGCTGGCTTTATTTTTGCTCAGTAGCTATTGAGAAATCCTAATATCAAAAGTATATTCAATCAAGTAGAAAACAGTGTACTGTCAACATAACTAGTTTAAATAACCATTTTTTTTTAAAAAAGGCATCTTTGACTTGAGGTGCATAAAAAGAACAACTAAAATCATGTTAAGCTTTTCAGATAACAATTTCTCTTGCCCTTGCTTATATAAAAAAGAGGCAATGCAGTGCTATAGCTGGATCTGTTTAACACTGAGAAAATCTATAAATGCTCTTGTGCAAGGATGTAGGCATGGCAGATAAAAGACCTGTGCCACTGCTGCTGCCCTCTGAGCTGAAACTGTTAGAGCTCTGAGGTCTTTTTAAAAAAACTATGTTTTGAGATATTAAAATATGGTTATTTAACTTAATGTACCTTAAGGTGCAATACCTAAGAAGCTGAGCCTGAGACAGAAGGGTGAGCTGATGTGCAGACCTGTTTAACTGTTGTTCTGTTTAAATGTTTGTGCAACCTGTGGACCAGCAAACTTGGTTAGAGCTGAATTTTTGGCCTGCTATGAGAAAGCTAAACAGTTTAGCTTGTGCTGTCATCCAGTGTGTCATTTAATTCATATGTCCTGTGAATGCTGCTCTGAGTAGAAAGCAGATTTTAACTGTATATCTACATGGCACAGCTGGCAATCACTGATTACAGCTTAGGTCTCACCATTCCACCTCATTTAGTACAGCATAGCTAACAAACCTAAAGAGGAATTGAAGTCCTGTCTCATAGAATGAAATTGTACTAGTAAATGAGATGGTTGAAGTGGTATGTTAGTGTTGCATGTAAGCAACAGTCTAAAAAATCCATCTTTAACAGGAGTCCCTGGTATACTGGCACTCTGACTAGCCAAATTCCAAAGTGGTCATTGGTTTATTTACAGTGGTTTAACGGGTCCTAGAACAAATTCTAGGTGTTTCACCTCTACTTTCAGTCAATTCTCTGGATGTAAGGCAAGACACTTTTTACTGCTTGTATAAGTAGTGTGGAAGTTAGGTTTCAGAAACATTTCTTATGACAAATTAGACCCTGAATTTGCCAGTGCTGTCAAACTCTAGTGGTTCAAGCAACATTCAGGTTAGTGTTAAGTGATCTTACCATGTACAGGTTTGATCTGAGCCAGACTAATAGGTCAGAATCTGCTGCTAGTTTTTGATGACTACCAGAAACAGCATCTAGTTGAAGGCTAGAAAGAAAACTTGGTTTAAAACCATCTTAAGAATGTCAAGTACCTACTCTTCTTCAAAGCATCTCTTTTTATAAAAGGCATAAAAACTGAAATACTTTAATTTCCCGATACCTTTCTGTATGTAATCTTATATTGCACTTAAGTATTGTAGTTTTCAACTCGTAGGTACCAGCAAAGCAGCAAATCAATATGAGGTAACTTCACTACAGCTGCTTCTGGCTGATGTATTTTAATATATGTATGAACTAGAAAATAACTTCTATGGAATGGAGAGTCTCAATGTTTCAGTCCTAGCTTAAAGCCCTGATATCATATATGTAACCCTGCATTCTTGTACTTCTTGAAGTAAAGAATGCTACTAACATAATGCACAGAGTAGCATGTGGGGAAGGAGATAAAAACTCTGACAAATTGTAAAAGCATACAGGAATTGTATCATCTTTGGAAGCAAAAGTGACAAGTCTTTTCTGCTTCCATGCTCTTGGGGCTTTTTCAACTTCTTTTGTGTTTAATGTACAAGTCTCACTTATGTAGCTAGTGGACTATCTTAAGAGCTTTAGACCATGCCAGACTTGACCTAGTTAGGTGACTTGAAGGTGAAAGGCTTCTGTTACCCATTTTCAAACATACAGAACCAGTTTGGTAATGTCCTTGTGTCTTAGTAGAAATGGTGGTGAGGAGGAAGACGGTAAAAAAAAAAGCATGAATTAGTTTGACCCATACTGGATTTACTATGACAGCGAGTGCTGTAAAATTAAGACTGTTTGTAAGTGAGGACTAAAAGTGATGGACAGAAAGATTCAGATTGCCAGTAACTTAATCTATAGTTCACTGAGATTAATGTTATTCAACTGTATTTTTTTCCTACACTAATATCCTTAAAAGCTTCAGTTACCATTCATTATTGGCAGCTATAGCAATATAAACTTGTATTTAACTGGTAGTCAAAGGTAGTGCTTGTGCAGCAGAATTTCTAATTAAGATAGAGCTGTACAAAGATGCATTCTTCTAGCTCTAGAATAAAGTAAAACTTCTCACAGCTCATCCAGCAGCTATCAAGTGGGCCACATACATACTAGCAGCTGAGTCCTCCCGAGTTCATAATGTGCTGTAAGCTTCTTGCCTGTGTACAGTATTGGAATTTCTGCAAAGGCCAGAGATTAGTTTCAGATAACTGTTGAAAAGGAAATGCAGGAGTGTTCTTAGGCTTGTCCTAAAAGGGGACAAAGAGCACTTCATCAGTTTGTTATCATAATTGTTTGTTAGCGTAATTGTTGTAACACAAATACCCTTCTGCCACGTATTTTCCAATGACTTCACGCAAATACTCACTAACACTGCTGTACAATATATTGAAGCAGTAACCTCCTGTTAGAAACACAGGTGTTTTTCCTGTAGGAAAGTAAAGGCTTTCACATGTTCCTGCATATCTCAACATTTGGGCCAGAAATAATGCAACTAAATGTCTTCAGATTTGCATCCCTCCAGCTGCACAGACAAACATAAGAACAGCAAAACTTTAGAGAACCACAAAAAGTTATTGGTTAAAATCCTTCTAACGAGCCTGCCTCTTCTCCAAGCTGCTTTCAAAAGACATGTTAGACTTTCTAGACAGTCTAATAATATTGTCACCCATATTGTCACCCTATAAACAAGAGGGCTTCTGCTACTTAGTGAGCTTACTATTATGATTTTTCTGTTACCTTAGACTGACTAGCTCTCTGACAAAACATTTCCCTCTTTTAAAGTGGAGTGAGAACCAGTTGCAATGAACTCTTAAGGAACCAGCTGAAATACTCAAGGAGTAATAAAGCCCTGGAGAAGTCCATGTTAGGCTCTTGTGTAAGAGCACCAGGTGTATTTATGCAAAACTTGGATGTAATACTTTCTGCAGGAGCTGGTGCATTGAGATTATCTGGCTTTTTAGTAGAAACACTTTGGTCTCATCCTGAATTACTTGCTTGCAATATATCTCTTAGGTGCAGTTTTTACAGAATGTCTGGGAATGCCATCCTAATAAAAGATCTGTACTTATTGGTGTAGGCTCTATTGGGAAGAAGTAAACCTTGAGTGATGCAGCTTTGATTTTTAGGTTTGTTCTGTCTTTCAACTTAAATGTGAGTTTCCTTAGATGGAAGTGCCTAATTTTGCACTATATGCCAGCAACTTGCTTCTTTACATTTGACTATAAGAAACTGAAGTGAATTTAGCTAGTAAAAGGTGTTCCTGCCCATGGTGGGGGGTTGGAACTAGATAATCTTCAAGCTCTCTTCCAACCCAAAACATTCTATAAAATCTGTGGCTTAACTAGTTGTAGCAACAGGAAGCTTTTTTCTAATAAAGTGAAAGCTTGATTCAAGAAATATCAATAACAGCACAGAATTCCTTGGCCTGCAGTGTCTGACACCTCTTGGTTGCTCTGGAAGTATATTGGATAAGGCAGCTTGTCCTGCTTCCAGTAGTAGATTTAATATAATTTCTCCTTATTAGGTGCCTAAACCTGTACATCAGCCAGCTGCAGAATTTTGTTCTACTTCAACTCTTCCAAAAGATCCAGTATTGAGAAGGGAAAAACTTCAGGATCTGATGACCCAGATACAAGGGACTTACAACTTCATGCAAGTATGTTTTTCTCTGCTGTGGTAGCACAAAGCTCCAGTTCCTACTGGGTTAGGGAAAACAGTGCTGACAATGTGTGTTGGCACTGAATGAATGAATTTAGCTCTAATTAGCTAACAGCAGCTTGTCAAGTGAGAATGTTTCATTTGTATCTAGAGTTTAATTTTTTTTCTACCCAATGGTGATCTTTTTTTGAAAGGAGTCCATTCTGGATTTTGATAAAGCTTCACCAAGTGCCATTGGTTCATCCCAACCTCCTTCAGTTACTCCAGCAAGTAGTCCTGTAGGTAGGTGATGTTATAAGTGTAAATAGTATGTAAAATTTTGCAAGCACTAACAGGGTTTGCTTGGGCTGTAGATCGGTAGGACTGGTGAAGACAGCTTGTTTAATTATAAAGAATAAACCGTGCTAAAAGACTGGGTGGATCTTGGGCTATAGATCGCAATTACCCAGTTGATTAATTTCTTTCTTAATCTGGAAAGTGGGTATCTCTTCTGTGGTAAAAATATTTTTATCATTAAATACTTGTCCTCTTTTACCAAAAACCTGAAGTTTTCAATTGGGTGTAGTTTGCTGATGCTAGGTTTAAATATTTGCAGTCCACACAGTAAAAACAGTTTGCATGTTCACATACCTAATGTTTTAAAAAAATAGAACAGCACACTGAAACTATATGTAGTGTTTGAATTTAAAAGTAAATGTTGCTTAATGCATTCTATTTTTACAGCTTCAAAAGAGCAGAAACTGCCAAGCCAGAGTGATTTTCTTCAACAGCCCCATCAGGTAAGTTGAAGTCAAGACTGCCCTGAAGAGGCACATAGAGGTTATTTACCAGCATGGACTTATACTTGAGTTGTTTTTCTTGCCAGTAGTTTTGTATTTCATACAACGTACTAGCTTGCGAGTCTAAGATCACTCAAATGCTGACAAAGCTGGCTGCTCTTCTGGTTGAAAAGGAGCAAAAAGTGCTTGAAATGTCTTGAAGTATGTTGAAGACATGCTGAAATAGTTTGCATATTTTACCTATAGATTGAGGTCATAGCCAGTAGTTGTGTGCAGAACAGCTAGTTTCTTTCCTAGATAGTGCATGCTTCCATTTTCAAGATCCTTACACCAAAGACTGTGTCTCAGGCTTTTGTAGTTATGGTTAAATGAACCTTAAATTCACTCGCTGTGCTTGCATGTCTTGTGACTTTTGCTTTTAAATATGTTTCCTTGCCACTAACAAGAATTCCTAAAAATGAATTCCTGACTAACTGGTCAAAACACTTTGGTCCTGCCTTACTGTGAGGTTTACTTGGACATGCTCAGGGTGTGAGTTTTAGTGAAACCAAACATTTACATTTGATATTTTCGAAACCTTATCTCTGTCTTCTCTCCTTGCAAGCCTGCTGCTTCATCCATGGCACTGCATGGTTCAAACACTTCCCTAGCATCTGCTGATCATGCTCTTTCTGGCTCTGAGACTGAAGACTTGGTGACACCACAGGTACCATACCCTGGCGTTCACTGGCATTCAGATCTGTGTGACAGCCAGCCCTAACAGAAAGCTGAGCTGGGGCCCCCCTGAGTAGCTGTACTTGAACAATATACAGGGACAGAATGCAAGTGACAGCAGTAGTATAGCCTGCAATCTGGAATACTTAAAGATGGGTGGAAAAGTCATGCTAATACTGCATGAGTGCAAAGTGAACAGTCTGCTTCTTGACACAGGAAAGGTGTGGGATGAAAAATGCTCACTAAAAAGTGTGGCGCACAATCTTGCGGGAACATGGGAGCAGCATAAATATTTGCTTTGGTTACAGTGTAGAATATTCCCTCTAATGATGACAAAGAGGTTGCATAAATTGGGGTGGATATTGTCATGAAACAGCAGAACCTGTGTGTAACTGAAGACTGAGATGTTCTCTCAAGCACTAACTGAAGAAATACTGGGAATCTGACTTCCTGATGTTCAGCTAAGACTTAAAACTTTGCTTGCATAATTGCAGTTAAATCTTCAAATAACATTCAAATAGTGTTTAGAGCTGAAAAGTTTCAATTTATGCAGATCGCTGTCTTAAAGATCTCTTGTGAGTTGTGTTGCTGTATTCAAGAACATAGCTGGCTCTTTCCTGTTGGACTCTATAATTCAGAGGATGTAGATTATAATGGGCAATGTTCTTTTTACATTTTTTTTGCTGATGTACATGTTATCAGCATACTGTGCATATAGTACTTACTCTATTTCTTAATATATTATATAGCTGAATACAATGCTCTGACAGGGCTATTAGTCTTACTACCTCTTGAATCAGCAGTTTTGTCCCAATTCTTGACACCTTCTCTCACTTCTACAGTGCCATGAGACTCCTTGTGCTGACAAGAATTCAATAATTTTGCTGTTCAATATGCATCCAGAAGGCTTGTGCTGTGCTATAAAGTAGAACATCTGATTTAGTAGAATGTTCTGAGGTTTCCTGCAAACTTATTGTTTGGAATTTGGGTTGGTTGTGCCCAGCTCATCTCTAGTCCTTTCAGCTTGAAGTCTAGCGTGTGTCTTTCTTTTCAGGGAAAGCAGTAGATAAGTTTTTGTCCCAGCACAACCAGGGAATACACTCTATGGTGACAGTGCTCCTCCTGGTGTACAAGTACATTCCAGTGCTGTCTGAAGCACTGTAATGCGTACATGGTGAGCGTAGGACTGGTAGATTTTAGCCCTAGGTTCCGTATTTAAGTATTAAGCAACTCCTAAACTTAGCATTACAAGTGTGAGCTAACTATAGAACATGCAGGCTTTGCAAAGCCTTCTTCAACAGAGCCTACCAGAAGCTCAACATATCTTTCCATTTAATTCAGTGAGACAGGTGTGTGTTGCAGACTTCACTGTAAGTAAGTGCTTGAGGCAAGCTACTGTTCTTAAAATGATCTGACTTTGCAGGGCTAGTTGTACAGCCAGTTGTGTAAGAAGAGTAATCTAAATCTGAATCTCTAAAGCTAATTACTTGAAGCTTTGGTTAAGATGACTATTTAGTACTTTGGCTTTGGATTTAATGTTTGTGCTGGTCTTTCAAAATCTATTTGTTTTGACTTTTGCACTGGTGTTTCATAGCTTTACCAGAACTCTGTAGTACTACTGGTAATAGTAGGTGTATTATGGCTTCTTCTAGGCATCAACATCACTTTCTCAAGAGAATGAGAAATATACTTCCCAGCCTCTGTATCAGACAAGTTCACGTATTTCTGAGCCACTGATACCTAAAAAGATTGAAATTGCCCAGGTGAGCTATCACAAGTAAGGTAAATATTTAAGTTGCTGAAATGGTAAGGCTGCAGACATGGTCCTTTTGACTCCTGATTCCTATAAATATTGGTGTTCTAAATCAACACTTCATTTTGCCATCTGCATAGCTGAGGCCTAATGCTGGTTAATACTTTGTCTGGACAACTCAGCATTGTTTCTAATCTGAAACATAATTAAGTTAGGTAGGGAAGAAAAAAAAAAATCAGACCCTCTAAATTTCCTAAGTTCCTCCAGAAAAGACAAGTAAATTTTAATATCAGCCAAAGAATCTTCTTTTACTAAATGGGACAGAAAGCATTCTGTGTGTCCTTAGTGGTAGGGAAAAATACCTAATGTCTCTTTATTGTGATATTATTGCAAAGAATGGTATGTATAGTAGCTCATAGGCACATTTCACTCAATCAGCAGAGACTGCAATAGAAGTACTGTTTGCTGAGGATGCACAGCAAGATTTGAAATTGTAAGCAAAAGCTATTTTGTAGCTCTACTATGTCCAAATGTCATCCTGTAGAAACTGCTGACTTCTGTCAGTCTAGGCTTTAGAACAAATTAACTGCTTCTGTTACTGCCTGATAATTATCAAGTGACCTTTCATTACATTTGTTCTTCCCCCAGGCAACTATTCCCCTCCCAAGTGAGCCACAGTCACCATTGCCTACTTCAAGCACCCCCATGCCATCAGCGCCACCAGCGCAAAGCTTTCAGTCTCCTCCAGCAAGCAGCAGCTCTGTCACAATAACAGCAGCTCCCTTTCAGGCTATGCAGACTGTAAGTATGCAACACACAGAATTGACAGTGATGTGAGTAACTTGGGACTAAAACGGAGGAACTGGCTTCTCTTGGAATAGTGCAGAACTTGATAGATCATCTTGTTTTAACAATAAAACCTAGATTAGTCCTCTGGTTCTCTAATGCCATCAGAACTTAAAACAGATCATCTAAGAACAAACATCCTGGTTTTGCTCTGTACAGTCCCAAAAAACTCATACTAGGATATCTTAGTAGCCTCAAGGAACTAAGAGGGAGAAGTCAGGCCTGAAATCAACAGATTTATAGCTGTGCCCTAAAGCAAGGTTAGCTGTACGTACACTTTTCTTGAGAAAAGATTTCAAGTAAAACAAACTTCATTGGAAAAGGGAATCCTGAAGTATATAGGTGTTAGCACAAAAGGCTTTCAGAAGCCTGAGTTTGTCTTGCTGCTTGTTGTTCTGTTTGCTTCAGTGGGGTAAAACTCAGTCCACTGGAATCATGGAAAATGTCTTTTTGGTAAGACTGGTGTTGCTCATTATCCTATGTGGTTAACAAGTAGTCAGTGTACATATCCAGGAAACAGACCAAACAGTTGGAGATGTTTGCTGCAAATAAAGAACATCAGTGATGGTGCATGGCCTGAAAAAGTAGTATCAAACATTGCTACTTCCTGGTAATCTGCAGTGCAGGCTTAGAGAGGTTCAGAGGAAGGGTCTCCATTTCATTAAGTTCAAGCGCAGAGAAGGCAACATTATTTACTCTTCTGGTATGTTCTTCAGAAGATGATAGAAACATTCATTGAATGTTTTCCTCAAAAGCAAGCTTTAGATTCTCCAGAGGCATTCTCCATTTTAACAAAAGTACCAGTGCAGTTCACAACTTGCTGGGTGATCTCTGTCTTGCAGTATTGAGATGTATGTGGTAGGAACTGGTGGAAGAAGGTAGCTAATAGCCTTTCAAATCACAGGAGTCAACAACTAAAACTTCTGTGACATCCTGCTGTGGTCTGTAGTAAAATCACTGCATTGATTTTTTCTGCTTGGTTTTCTGTATTTGTAGAAGAGGTTTGAGTAGAACCTACCTCAGAGGCACAGAATTGTGATACACATTACAAACAAGGTAATTCATGGTAGGGAGGTGGTTTTGTCTGAACTAGATGTGTTTAAATTATGCTAAGTGGCTAGATGGTGATTTTTACTGAAAGTGGAGAAGTAGCAGCATGCTAGGATTGAGGAATCCAGAGTCTTTTGGGGACCCAGCCTATAAGATAAGGACCTGTCATGGTCTAAATACTGAGTCTTGGTCTCAGTCATTCTGGTTATGTCTGAACTTGCTGTCTGCATTCGGAGGGCTTTGATCATAACAATACCAGTGAAAGTTCACTTGAACTAATGCCATGTTTTCAGAGATGTTAAATGTCCAAGATTGCTCTTGGGATTTTTGCGTAAACATCTGACAGGCAAACATCTGCCACTAAGTCATGAAGATGTTCATGCCTCTTGTAGTGGTAGAAATCTTTAACTTTTCAGTGCAGGGTTTTCTTCTTCCCTACATTGCTTAGATTCTCATTCCTGCCAGGAAAACACAGCCATTGGACTTGAGTAGATAGCCAGGTTGATTCCTTGCCAAATAGTGGTTTCACAGTGACAGTAATGGAAGTATCTGATTACAGGTCCTCAAGCATCCTGTTGCTGCTGTTGTGCTTATGGAAGCTTAAAGGCAGCCTTGACCTGTAGCTCTAGTCCTTGATTTGAATTCCACCTGTAACCCTCCCTGTAGGAAAAAGCAGACCACTTGCTACAAATACTTCAGGATATGGGTCTTGACAGCCTGACTGCCCTGCATTCTCAAATTTCTTTTAGAAAAAGGATTAACTTTGGATCACTTTATTTACCAGATGAAGTGATCAAATTTAAAAAAAAACCCACCAAAAGAAACAAATCTTGTTTTATTTTACAATGGTTCAAAATTTATGCTCAACACTTCAGTACCATGAGGCATTTCCATGCTGCCTCTTAGAGGCAATGCTGGGTTTCTTGATCCTAGAAAAAGTGTACATTTCTTATTTTTTAATTATAAGGGCATCTGCAAATGGCAAGAATTGTCAAGCTGTGAAGCTGTTTCTTGCATCATCCAGCTGTGGCTTTTGCCCAAGTCTGTCTGCAGAGAGTTCATAGTCTTGGAAAATGGTCAGATACGCCTGTAGACTCAGTACCAGTACTGCTGACAGCTCTTTATGTGAAATTTAGATCCTTTTAATCAAAATAGACTTTGCCTATTTGATGTCAATACTAGTTGTCACTTTTGACAGCATTATTTCTGGTAATTGTGTTTTTGGCTATAAAATAACACAGTCACTGGAGTGACTGAACTCTGGTTTATTAGGTTTAACTAACAGTACTATCTGCTCATCATTGTACTGCCCAGATTATAACATTTGAATGACAATACTCAGGTTATGTGTTTACTCTCAGGGAACTTTAAATGAGTAGGAAAGATGAAGCTCAATTTACTGAAGCGGCAAATTATGTCTAATATGGTGTTTGAGTGGAAAAGTAGCATTGCATCAGGTTCCAAGACATGTATAAACACCCAGGTTGTTCCCAAATGTGAATATCTCATCTCAGTGTAGGCTGTCCCAGCTTCAGGTTGAGCTGTAGGACAGGTAGTCAGTGAATTTCACAGTGGATTTCCCAGAGAAGGAAAACAGCTTGTTGTCTGGTAATGGTTCTGCTGATAGAGTATAGTAGCTATGGTCAATCAAGCTGTTCCTTGGGTAGTAGCTACATAAACAGGAGTGTGTTCTGTAAATTTACTGAGAGGGAAAAGGATGGGTTGATGTACGATGTTTTTGATTATTTCTAAGAAGCAGTTGGTGTTCTAGAAATATGCTAAAAAGCATATGGATTTAAACCACAGCAGAGCAGGGTGGTGGCATTAGGCAGAGACTTTAGCTGGTAGTGTTAAGTACTTGTTTTCAAATATGTTGTAGGTATTTAAAGTGAATGCACCACTGCCTCCACGTAAAGAACAGGAAATTAAAGAGGATTCTTCATATTCAGCAGGATATAACCAGGGTTTCTCCACAGCAAGTACACAGACTCCTCCTCAATGCCAGTTGCAATCTTCTCATGTTGCAGAACAAACCTCTCTTTCACAAGAATCTCTGTCTTCAGGTGAGAACTGCACTTGAATCTGTATTTCAAGTAGTCTTTTAAGTATGTTCAATTTACAGTAGTATTTAAATTCATGATCATGTGCTGTGAGTTCTTCTAACCAGTGAAATTCTTAACAGGTGCTACATAAATGTCTAACATTAGGCATACATTAATTCTAATGTAGTTGATGGTATGTAAACTTAATTTCAAAGCTGCTAGCAGGATGAAAGGCTGGTTCAAATTTGTTTCTATATTAGATGAACAGACTGTTGTCACTTACGTGCCTGAATTTCCCAGCAGGTGAGAAATTCAAGTATGTAGTGATACTTGCCAGTCAAACAATCATTTGCTTGGAATAGCAGCAACAATGGAATACTCTATTTGGAACCATTAATTTGGTCTCTGGTAATAGTGCTGTTAGTGCTGGGAGTTGCTGAATGCTAAATAAGAAAGTTGGGATAAATTTTCAGTCTGACCTGAGAAATACCAAACTGGTAAGTGGTCTTGAGCTGTTGTATTCAACACAAACCTGACCTGCGTGACATTCAGGTAGTTCCTGGTGGATTTGTATAGCTGGCACTAAATTTGACATGAAACTGGCCCCTAAATATCATGAGGTTTTAGGATAAAAGCAAGTGACAAGCTAGGGATCTGTATTCATAAGGCCATCTAATGAAATGGCTCAAGGTCATTTAAAACTGCTGTTTTTCTGCCAGAGTGATTTTCACAGGCCTTAGACTAGAAACAGACTGATAATGTGTGAAGTCAATGAAACATTAAGAACTCAAAAGAACAGTGTAAGTGTAGCAGTTGGAAAGCATGTTTAGCTTCAGTGCTCCTTCTCATCTCTGAGACTACAGGTAATTAGCTTTCTGTACTTTTTAAATGGAAAATCGTAATTTTTTTGACTAGCCTTGTGCAGTGGCTCTGCAGACACACCACATAGGGGTTTATACTGTTGTTCTGGATCAATTTTAAGCTTTTTGGATTGAAATAAAGCATGGTCTTGTGGAAGTACATTCATGGTTGCAAATGTTTGTATTTAAAGCTAACCACTCACCCCTGTGAGTGAAAAGCATTCTTGAATACATTTTGCTTGGAGTTGTATTGTCCAATATGTGGTAGGAATGTCTACTGAAGAGACTGAACCCAAATATCTGCTTTCTACAGTTATCTTATTGCTATCTAGATGTGGTGGAGTTTGTCTCACTGTTTCAAGGGATGTCAGTACTGAGGTGACCTAGTTTATCAGTGAAAATTCTTTATCAAATGTTATTTGATTTAACCTAGATTGGGTTGTTTTTGTTTTTTTTTTTTTTTTCATGCTGCTGGCAGGCTTGTTCTCACCTATGCCACTGACTCTTGTTGAATGCATTAGGGACTTACACTGAGAGCCTGAGCTGTCTATAGTAGACTTTAACAAGCATTATACTTTACAAAACAAAGGGAAGGATCCAATCACTTAAATGAAGTAATGAAGGGACAAAAGAACAGAATATTCAGAGTGGCTTAACTGGTCTCTGAATGTCCTAATGCTGCCCTTGCTTCTATGTGTGGTAACTTACTGCAGTTATGAAAAGCTTTGAATTCATCTGTGCCTTCTGTTTTAAGCAGTGAACTACCAACCTGATGGAGCTGCTCCTGTTAGCAATGGTAGCCTTGCCTTTTATCCAGCACAGGCTAATGTTATTCCCAGACCCCCTCAGCCTTACCTCAACAGTCGTGGGTCTGTCAGAGGATCTGCTAGAGGTGGAAGGTCGCTGGCTAACTCGTATCGCACCCCTGGTGGGTACAAAGGTATGTCTGTATTTACTGTCATCCTAAAAAAGATCTCACGTACTCCCACTAGAATGTGATTTAACACAACACAGTATTAAATTCATGTTCTATATGTGCAACATCTCAAGACTGTAAGGGCAATGTGCAGAGAACGGGGCCCTCTGTTGTAGAATTCAAGGAAGTTCATTCTGACTTTTATTTGTGGTCGCTGGACTTGAGATGTCAGGCCAAATGGCAGAGAAATTTCATAGCTTCCCGAAATCTAAAGATAGAAACTTTCAGTAATAGGTTATTAGATTACTCATATGGACTTTTCTGTTGGCAATTTCACTTGCTGTTCTGAACTTTTTACCCTCTTAGTTCTTTCTCTTGGCATCTTGCTGACAAACTGGGCAGGCATCTTTCTCTTCAGATATCACTTGCAGTGTTTGCCCAAAATAAGGTATTTTTTGCTTAGCACCGCTCACTTTGGTATTACCAGCAGAAACCAGGATGGGGGAGAGGTTCCCAGTAGTGGAGACACCTTCTAGATGAATAACAAACTGAAAAGTTTTAAGAGGAGGCTTATTTGGTCTCTGCAGACCAGTTATTCTTTTGCTGCTAGCTGAAGTACCATAGAGAGTTTCAGCTGACTTTAAGCAATTACTAAATTAAGGTTGTTGGTAGCTACCAGCTGCAGGTTGTGGCCTATTCCTCTTTGAAGTGGAAGGGCACTTAGTCTGTGGTAGGTGCTTCAGTTGTTGGGCTGAGCCTGCTCAGTACCTTGTAGGAACACGTACCAGATGATGAGTTTTATAGTTCTGACTTAACAGCAGTCCAGGGTTTGGTGGTGTCTGGTATGGAATTGCTTGCAGCTCTGCTTTGGTAGTTAAATAAGAGCTTAAGTTAATAAGTTAATAGCTAAAGAGGCAAAATATTACAGTAGCACCTAAATATAACAGTAATAGCTCAGTGTATGTAACAGCAAAAGAAAGTGTTTCTTAATTCTACCTTAAATCCCATTTCTGGATTTAGCAAGCTTGTCAGCTGTTCTGTGACATCCCATTGGTATCACAGACAATGGATAGGGTCTGATGTTAATATTTTTAAACATGCAATTTTGATATAGCCACAGTGTGTAATTTATGAGTAGCTAATGAAATGCATCTGTTATAGGAGTTACAAGGCTCCTATTCAATTCCAAATTTAAGAATAGCTGTGTTACTGCATAAGTTATGTACATAATTGCCAAAGAAAGAGCTGTAGTTATATTCTGGACTTGTACTGTAAATCAAACAATGAATGATACTGAATAATCAACTTTATTTGGACAGGTTTTGATGCTTACAGAGGTTCACCTTCATTAACTAATGGCAACTATGGCCAGCTACAGTTTCCTGGTAGAGATTATGCTGGAATGCCATATTCTCAGAGGGTAAGTATTGAGTTTATTTCCAGTAGCCTTCCACTGTACAGGAGCCAAATCTTCTAACATGGTAGTTTGTCATTATCTCAACAGGTGAACTATTACTTACAAGCTAGAGGTTAGTTTTGTTTCACAGACAAACCCTTTTGTGGAATGGTAGACAGCAGCTGAAATAAGTCAGTTCAGACAGGTAATATCCCTGTTTGACAGGTTGATTTTAGTCTAAAAGGAATCTTTGAAATGCAAACAGATGGTGAATAACATATTGTATGAGTCTGGTCTATTATTTTAAAAGTTGGTTCACTAAAAGGCCTCTGTAATGTAAAATAATGAACTCCTAAATGGGCTGGCTGAGAATCTGGTTAGGGCAAACCCCCCCCCCCCCCCCAAAAAAAAAAAAAAAAGTGAGAAGACAAATGTTCCTGGTGTGAGGAGGGTCTGTCAGAGTCTTCTGTGCAGGCTCAAGGACTTTGAACAGACTTGAGATTTAAGGGTAGTGCTCAGTAACCTCAACTGAGTCCATAGTTCAGAAGCTAACTTGCTACAACAGGCATCAAAGTAGATCTTTAATTTCATACAAGCTATTATAAATTTTCCATAAGTAAAGCTGTTTATCTACATCTTGTTTCTGAACTGTCACTGTCTATTCTAGAGATTGAACACTTTGTGCAAAAAAGTGTATTTGCCTCACTTGAGTTCAGATTTGCTTACAGCCATCTTCCTAACACTTCTCTTTTAGGATGTTAATTACCAGCAGTGCTATAAACGAGGTGGGATTAGTAGTGGTCCTCGAGCAAATTCAAGAGGTAAGGCCAACATCAGTGGTCCAATATGTGCTTGGGCATTGCAGCTGGGGTGTTACTGGGAGCAGTGTGAAAAGCAGAAATACCATCACTCACCTAACAGATCGAGCTTGGTGTAAGTTAACCAAGCTTAGGTGGAGGCTTGAGTGCGGTTCTTACGCAGCATTGCACAGCAGAAGATTTAATTTCACTGTTCTCAGTCTGGAGTCTACATGTCAAAGTTCTGACACAATGGTACCTTACTGAACTTCACAGATAACCTGACTAGGAAAACACACCCTGTGTTCAGGGAAGAAGCACTGGGTTTCCCCCTTAATTGTGTAGTCTCCCCTGATTCTGAGTAGGCTATCAGATCACAGAGGCTTTGTAAAGTAATTTTTTTCTCTGAAAATTTATTTGGTAATACAGGTTTACTCTGTATTTCCACAGTGGAGTATAAAACCTAAAGAAATAAATAAGGCTAGTTGTTTGAGTCCAAGCATGAATAGCATGTGTTTTAAAGAGCTGGAAACAAGATAATTTGTTCCTACTGTCTACGCTAAAAAAAGAGGGACTTCCAGTGCTACAGATGAGAAGTGAGATGAAGAGTAGCTGTAGATCTCTATTTTAGAGACTAAAGGGAAATTATGGCATATCGTGGAAGCTGTTTTAGGATAAAGCAGGTCATATCCTAGTTTGAGGCATGATTCATAGAATATACTTCAGAAGAGAACTAAATATGAGATCATGGTGAATTAACAGCTGATGGAAGTACTCATTAGCATTAAGATCTCACAGCAACTTCACTTATCTTGTTTGTTTTAAGGTGTTGTTTTCCAGTAGAAATAACAATGGTTTGCATCTTGGGTGTGACTGCTCTAAATTTCTCAGATTTATCTATGTTTTCATTATAGACCCTTTTAACTTGGATATTTGAAAAGATTACCAGCTTTAATTTGGGGAGTGAGATGCAGAAAATGTAAAAAGCAACTCTAGTTTGTCAGACTTTAAATATTCTAGCATCACAAGTTGACAAGGTCTACTAGAAATGCAACTACAGAAGAACAGTGTTGAGTAACATGAAGTGAAAATTCAGATCTTGAAGGTGACTTGGCTCTCACTTTGTCAGTGTTTTCAGCAATTACATTTTATTTCCCCTCAGAAGTTAGCATATGCTTTTTAAGATGACATATGTGACATACTAAAGCTAAAACGATTGCAACCTACTGCCCTCTCCTACAAGTATAAGAAGTAATTGTTCATAGCTCAGTTATGTCCCGTCCTGCTCAATGCAAGTGATGAATGTAAGCCAGCTTCACAGTTCTGTTCTCACTGGGGCCCTGGAACAACTTGCTGTGGCTGAAAGATCAATCTGCTGCAAAGCCTGTACACTTGCTGCTTAAGATTATGCCTGCAGGCTTAAGGGGATCCTTTTTTAATACTTACCACTGCTAATGGTTCTTAACAGCAGGGTGGAGTGACTCCTCTCAGGTGAGCAGCCCAGAACGAGACAATGAGACCTTTAACAGTGGGGACTCTGGGCAGGGAGACTCCCGCAGCATCACCCCTGTGGATATGCCAGTGACGAGCCAGGCTGCCACCATACTCCCGGTGCACGTCTACCCGCTCCCGCAGCAGATGAGGGTCGCCTTCTCTGCTGCTCGAACATCCAACCTGGCCCCTGGAACTCTGGACCAGCCCATTGCGTTCGACCTGTTGCTGAACAACCTGGGAGAAACTTTTGATATCCAGCTTGGTAGGTTCAACTGTCCGGTGAATGGTACCTATGTCTTCATCTTCCACATGCTGAAACTGGCTGTCAATGTCCCGCTGTACGTGAATCTCATGAAGAATGAAGAGGTCCTCGTGTCGGCGTACGCAAACGACGGGGCTCCTGACCATGAAACAGCCAGTAACCATGCAGTCCTGCAGCTCTTCCAGGGAGATCAGATCTGGCTACGGCTGCATCGGGGAGCCATCTATGGAAGTAGCTGGAAATACTCCACCTTTTCGGGATACCTCCTTTATCAGGACTAAAATCCAGTGCGATGTTTACAAAAGAGCTGCTCCAAACACCTTGGTGAGGGGGGTGGGACTAGCTTTGCACTTACTACTGACTTTATAGAGGATATGTGGTTCCATTATTGGGGGGAAATGGTGGTCCTGTTTTGCAAGGTGAAATCATGGAGTTGGGGTACTGAATCAGCACTAATTTGGCACTTTATCAGTTGTGATGTAGCCTTGCTAATAAAGCTGTGAATGTATATTGTTTGCACTTACCCTAAACTGTATTAATGTCCAGCTTACTACACTATTGATTGCCTCAAGTATGGGCTATTCACAATGCCTTGTTGTGCCTCAATAAAACAAGTTAATATGCATTTTAGTATTTATCTTGCCCGTGGTTTTAATTTTAAGACATATCACTGACCTTCTTCCTGACGTGGGGTGTACATGAATATTACATGGAACTGGCCTCTAAGTTTTAATAATTTAGGGTAATTTGTATTTAACTGGGATTGTTTTAGTTCTTGCTTAATGCCATTCTCAAGAGTGTTATTTTGATCAAAATGAATTCAAGATTTAGTTACCTTCTTTCTTCTTAACTGAAAGGTCAAGAAATTACGAGTGCAATGCTACATACTTCATTAGGACTACTTTTAAATATATACCCTGTCAAAATCTAGCAGAGTCATGGCATCAGTCCTTCAGTAGTGATGTAGCTGGAATTCTCAAACCTGAAAACAGTCACTGAAGGGGCTGGCTTACACTGTTATTCAGCTGCAATATATTTTAAAGTTAAAATTCAACTTTATGAAGCATAAATGTGTATGGCTTGCCCCCCTGCATGAGACTTGAATCAGATTTTAATACAGGTTATTTCCTCATTTCAGAGAACTGCGGAGGAACTTGGTATTTGTTGTTGAAGCCTGGTGCTTGCATTTTAAATCAAACCGGAATACAAATGCTAGGAAGCATTTCTGAAATCCCTTTCTTCCAGCTCTTGGACCAGCCTTCAGTACTCCTGTGGCCTGAGAACTGAACAGCCATGATGTGTATGTCCTTGTCTAAGCTGTGGTGTCAAATACTATAAATAGTTTCAATGTTTAAAATGGTAATATGAACTAGTAAGGAAGGTAGGTCACTGGCTCTCTCTCCTTTCAAAAGCTTCAGTAGATTGTTTTAGCAATAGAAAGCACTCATCTGAGTGTCCTAAATTAGCCAGTGCACAAGCCTGACTGGTATATCTAAGGCTGAAGCAGAACTATGCAAAGTGAAAGCAGCTGAGCTAACTGCTTATTTAAATAAAAGTAAAAACCTAACCTGAATAAACTTCAGGCCTGGTATAAAGCTGGTCTTTTTCCTTAAGTGGTTTCACAGCTTTCAGCTTCAAACAGTTTGCCCTTACTACCATGCAGATGCCAAAACAAGTCTGGCATGACTTCATAAAGTTACTGGCATAAAGATCTTGATTTTGTTCCAAGCTCAGCTTTTTTTTTGTACCGATTTTTAGAGGGTGATCATACTTCAAGTCTTGGTTTAGGTCCTTTGGCAAATTTTGAGAGGAGAAGTTGAGGTATGACAAGCTTTGGGGAACCTAGTTTTTACCACTACAAAAATGTCAAGCTTTAACTATTCTACACTAAGCCTGTATTTTGTATTTTTAAACATGCTAGTTCTGACTTTAGCCAACAAAGAGGCTTATTTCTAGAACAAGAATACACAGAATAAGTGGCAGTTTAACTAGATGTGAGGTAAGCATTTCAAGTTCAGAGCTGTATCTTGTATAAAATGGATTTTCAAATTCCTAGCTAAAAAGAGTACACAGTTACAGCCAGAATTGTGCAGATAAGATGAAATATGAAATCTAATCATACAACTCCTTGACCATAAATCATGTAATGGGTGTTTTTTTAAAAAAAACCTGAAGGTTTTTAGGCTTTATCAGCCTGAATCACAATCTCTACAATAATAGCTACTTTAAAATAAAATGTCTGATTTTTTTCCTGCTATTTTTTATTGAAAAGAATACACAACTTGGAGAAGTCTTATCCCTTAGAATAACTAAAAAATATGATTGATTTAATCCTGTGGGTTTCTCACATAGTACATTTTTAGGTAGAACTGTTGGTTTTCACTGTGTTTCTAGCCAGCTGTGAACACAGCTTTTAGTAACCTCTGTTACAAAAAGGAGTGTAAGTACAACTGAACAGGTACTGTCCTAAAGAAGTTTTCAGACTAGAAGCAACTCAAAAGGCTGTTACTGAACCTTGAATGCTAAGACTTTGTTTAAAAAAACACTGCAGAAGACCAAGCAAAGCACCTTTTTTCCATACCCAGAGCTGGCCAAAATCTACTGGTAGAAAATTGCTATTCTGATCTCCACAATATCTAAAAATGTTGTCATATGACTTTTCCATGATGATAAACACTAGGGTAGGGATATCTCATTATGCTTTTAGACCAATCATTGTTTTTGAAAGCTTCCCATAGTACTTCAGAATATTTCAGTGCATTTTCTACTGACACAGTTTTAGTCTGGTCAGTATGTCCAGACCAATGACCTAGTTCTTTATTCTGCTTCTGGGCAAAGCATTTAACAGGTGAGTTTCACAACCTGGAAATACTTCACTGTATAGTTTTCATGTCAGTACTGTCTGCCAGTGTAAGTTGTATTTACACTCCTTTTTTCTCAGTAATTGTTAAATGAAGTTGATTGAATTGTTGCATTAGGAAAAATGCCTTAACTATATAAG
The DNA here is from genome assembly GCA_013397115.1 of Edolisoma coerulescens. NCBI lineage: Eukaryota > Metazoa > Chordata > Aves > Passeriformes > Campephagidae > Edolisoma > Edolisoma coerulescens. Next base: position 523,722 of record VWZW01001228.1, read on the forward strand.
GATTATAATCAGGTCTAATTAAAACATACAAAGGGGCACCACAGTTCTGCTAAATTTCCTACTGCTGTCTGCTGTGCACATCGGATACCACCTAAATTCTCTCCGATTTACTTCTCTTGTGCAGCCTGCTGAAGATAAACTTTAAGGGTAAGAAGCACTATGTTTGCATTTAGAGTGAGTATCAAAGTTTCCTGTTTCCTTCTCTGGATATCAGTGAAATACTGGAACGACCCTGAAATGGGAAGGTGTAATGGTTTGGCTGGGAGCGAGTTAATTTTTATCAGAGTAACTGGTACGGGGCTGTATTTTGGATTTGCGACCAAAACAGTGTTGATAAGTCAGGGATGTTTTGGTTACTGCTGAGCAGGGCTTGCACAGAGTCAAGGCCTTTTCTGCCTCTCACACCGCCCCACCAGTGAGTGGGCTGGGGGAGCACAAGGATTTGGGAGGGGTTAAAGCCAGGACAGCTGATCCCAACAGCCCCAAGGGATACCCCTGTTGTGTTTAGCAATACAAGCCGGGGGAAGAAGGAGGAGAGAGGGACATTGGAGTTACACTGTCTGAGATCCAAAGTTGCCGTTCCACGTGATGGAGCCCTGCTTTCCTGGAAATGGCTGAACACCTGCCTGCCCATAGGAAGTGGTGAATGAATTCCTTGCTTGGCTTTGCTTGTCTGCTTTACCTGTTAAACTGTCTTTATCTGAACCCATGGGCTTCCTGACTTTTGTCTTTCTAGCTCTTTTCCTTGTCCTGTTGGAGGGCTGTGTGGGGCTGAGCTGCTGGCTATGGGGCGGTTCAACTGTGATAAAGGGTTTCTTAAAGCTTTCAAAATTCTAATGGACTTATGACTTTTGTGGGTTTTTTTCCAGGTCATGGAAGTGAGGGGAGATAATGAATAATCTCCCACCACTGCCATGGCTGACTTCCTGCAGCTAAGGAAACCTCCATCCTGCAGGCTGCAGTGGTGGTGCAGAGAATGTCACTGCTCTGTCCTGCTGGTTCAGTTTAGGTACCTTTTCCTTCCTGACTGCTTTGTTATCTACAGCTGCTCCAACAAAACAGTCAGTGAGGGAGATGGCTTCAGAATTTTAACTCTGATCAAGGGCTTGTGTCTGGAGGATGGAATACATCTATCTGCTGCAGATCATCCTTGCTAGCTCTTTATTAAACCTATACATATTGTGTGAAGGGTGTGAAAAGTCTGTTGTGTATTATAATTGGAGAGATGCAGTACCATAAGCAGGTAAAAATGAATTAACTCTAGTTACACGCTCGTTCACAAGTCTCTGATCAACCTTATTTTCTCCCAACTACAAACATTTCTATTAGGAATGAAAAAACCTTACACATTTGTATTTGTGGATTGAACATTTCCTGGCAGTGTTATACTTGCAAAAATAATATTGTGAAGTACTAATCTTGCTGGAAAGTATTAGTTCATACAGCTTTTGGGCCCTAGGGTAAGGTTTGAGATGTGGTTGGTATGGAATGAAGGCTTTCTGCTACGTACAGATCCAATCACTTTGTCATTAGTTTACTACAATGAAATAAGCCCTACGTTGGAAACAGTGGTTTGCTTTTAGCCTGTAGCACATAACACAGAGGAGCACTGTTTTCTTTCTTATGCTTTTTCAGGAGTGTCTGTTATTAACTGCAACTTCCAGCCAGGTGCTGTCCTAAAGGGATGTGGTTGGCATGATAAGAGAGGGGTTGTTCTATGCCAGCAGAGTGTGTTACATGCAGCTGAGACCCCACCGGAGTGCATTTCAAAGCCACCAAAAGTTAAAGGACTAATTCCAAGTAACCTGCAAGATGTAAGGCTTTTCAAGTTTTTCTCCACCTCTTGAAGTTCTTGAACTTAATCGTGTTATCTTGATGGCAACTCTGTAAAGAACCTGGTCTAATTTTTCTTCAGGTCAAACTGGTTACTTTGAAAATCCTTGGTTTCACAACTGAGTTTTAAAATAAGATTGTTTGTTCTAAATACTTTACAAAACTGTTGTTATAGCACAGCTGGGAAGCTTTGGAGCTTTAAAAAAACCCATATCTTTGCTTTGCATTATCTCCCTATCTCCCTGGTACTATAATTTTTTTTTTTCCTTACTTGTATGCTGGTGAAACTTTGATTTCATTTGTTTTAGTTTCTTTATATCTCACTTCACATTGCATCTTCTGTCACCAGCAGTTAGAGAGCTGACAAGAAAAATCTCTGAATTTTACCTCAGATTCTTAATTTGCAGAGTAGCAGAACAGACTTAAAAAACCAAACCAAACCATTCATTCTAAGTAGATGAAACCCCAAATATAACAGAATCTTTGCTCTAACAAAAAGGCATGTGAGTTCTTGCTTATAAGTAGTTACTTTCATCCTGAAGTTTTTGAAGTCATATAACAATATTTCAATTAATTATTTTTAGAGTAACATAGTCACTGGTATCTATGAAGGTTCATGTTGTCCAGAAAGAAGTATCAGGCATCCAGCAAACCCAGCAAACAGGTAGACTACAATGCTTGCAATGCTGAAAGTACCATTTTAAATGCAAGTAGTAAGTGCAATAAAATTCTGAAAAACATTTTAGAAAGATGTTATAATAGCCTTTAAGTATATTTTGTTCTTTATTGATACGTTCTACATCACTAGTTCTACAAAAGTCCTTCAGTGAATAAATTTAATAGCTTTTATTCACCTACCATGGATGAATACACAGAAATGGAATGAAACAGAACTGCTCTTAAACTGTTCATAACATGCTAATTGGGGAAAAGGGAGTAGAGATATACCACTACAAATCCTTTAAAGCAATTTGGATTCACTACGATATGGAATGCAAGCTTTTCTAAATGGGCAGTTTTCTCTGGACAATTTATTACCTTAATCAAAATGGGAAAGCAACAAAGAATTACCATAGTTAATAATATATACTTTTTACACTAACATTGGTTTTGTTTGTATCTTATGATTACTGAGCATACTCTCATCTGCTTTTAAGAAGAAATGGAAAAGTCAATGGAAGTGCCTACGATCTCTTGCTAGATGCTGTAGAGCTGCATTACAGGAGAAAGGAAAGATAATGATCAGGTGTTCTGCAACACTTCAAAAGGTGATGAAAACCACAAGAGAGTGCACGATCTCCAAGTGCCAGGTAGGTGCAATTTATTGTGACAGCTAGATTCCTTTTTAATTAGATGCAAAGTTACTGAGGGATATTTTTTTATTATTATTAAATCACTATAGTGCCAGCTGCTTTAACGTTTTGGTTTATACTGTAATTACAATGAACAAATGACATATTGTCCAACTGTATTCTTAAGGCACCTATATAATGGGATGATCTTGTAATTGCCCTCGTGTTTGACTCCTCCTAAGCACAGCAAATAGCCTTTCTGTTCTTCCTACCACTTAATCACATATCTCTGGTTTGTAAATGTTATGTAAAACATCACCTGCAGAAGTAACCAAAGGATTTGGCTCACCAAAGCCATATTAGTCATGAGGTTTTTCTGGTCTGTTTATCTGAGAATTACACCTTTGCCAGACATCCTTCTTACACCTGCACGGATGCTTAAATATTTGGTTCACTTGCATGTTCTAGGATTTAAGAGGGGAAATAATAGGCGAGAGATGGAGAATCAGGGTGGGGCAAGTGTTTTGAGTTTTGAAGTGTTAGAGGTGGTGTTTGTGTATTCCTGACAACCTCAGGGGTAAGCCTCTCCCATCCCCTTTCACAAACAGCATTAAGACAAGCAAACCCTTTTCAGGTTCTACTGATCTACATAATGATGAGGACAAGGATCACACAGAAACCTGCTCAGATGCAGAGAAGGAATTATGACGCGTGACCCAACTGTGCATTTTAGTAAGCTCCTTGTAGCAAATTTCTGTCTTCCTGTATGTTGTCAGTCGTTCTCGTGCAGGGCACATCCCTGAGGCAGCTGGATAACTGTGACCAATGTCAGTTCTCCTCCTCGGACCTCACCTCACCACCTCATTCAGTCCCCGTGTTCTCACTCTTAATTCTTGTGCGACCGACTCGTGGGGTAACAAATACAGAACACCCAAGCCTGGCACGAAAGCTGAAAAGCTACCTAGAAAAACAGAGTAAACTATTAAGAAAGAAAAACTGTATTTTTAAATGCTAATTTAAAAATAATCCGTGCAGGGCGCGGCGGGAGCTACCCCCGGCGTTCCGTACAGCGACATGGCCGCCCCTATGGAGTCACGGCCTGCAAACCCCACCCCCTGCGAGCCCTCCCGGCTGACTCCTAGCCGTACAACAAGATGGCGGCCACCTCGCGCCGACCCCTTCCCGAAGCCAGAAGGCGGTGCCGCGGCCGTAAAGCAGCGCCCGTTTCCCGATATCCAGCTGTCGCAAACCGGTGAATGGCTGTGGAGAGGGACCG
>VWZW01001228.1:528240-610731 GCA_013397115.1 Edolisoma coerulescens
TGCCGCTCGGTGTGGGAAGGGATGACATTGATGTGGCCCTGCGCGGGTCGCGCCCTGGCCCTCAGAGGGGACAGGCGGCAGTGACGCTCAGGGGCGCGTTCTGTCCCGTTCAGCAGCACGGCAAGTGAAAGTTGGAGGAAGGCGCATTAGATTTCATGGACAGTATATGTCATGGCATCCTACAGTTAATCACAGAACTACAGAATATGCAGAGTTGGAAGGGACCCATCAGGATCATCGAGTCCAACTCCTGGCCCTGCCCAGCACCATCCCCAAGAATCCCACCATGTGCCTGAAAGCGTTGTCCAAACACTTCTTGAACTCTTGTCAGGCTGATGCTGTGACCGCTTCCCCAGGGAGCCTGTTCCAGTGCCCATCCATCCGCTGGGGGAAAAACCTTTCCCTAAAGTAGCGGCAGTATGCACTGACTGAAACTGTGATCCTAACCTTTGGACGTTCGAGAAAAGAAAAAGTTCCCTTGCACAGCATTAGTAAAGCTTTACTTTATGTTCTTTGACGGAATATTTGATCAGTTCTCTTTGAGGACTTGGGATTTTTTGGTTGTGTTGGTGTGTTAACAGAACAGTCAATAAGAATTGCCTGTCAGGAATTATGCTACTTCAGGATTGCTCCTCCAGCTTAGTTTTATATTTAGGCAACCTAAAACTTTATCTGAATTAGATATAGCTAATCCTTGCTTTAGCAGTTCTAAATTCCTTTAGTAAATCAGTGGATTAAGTGCTGGACATTGGGAATGCTCTTGCGAATATTTAGATAAGGATGCAAGGCTTTTTTTCTCTTTTTAGCATAGTTACTTTAAAAATCCATCAGTATCTGTTTTTATACCTACTGTTAAGGGCTGGGAGGGAAATGACAAATATTTGTCAGCAGCCTGTTGCACAGGAGTCAAAACAACAATACAAACTAATGCTACTACAGTGTTCTGTTCAGAACAAAGAGGCAGCTTCTGGGTTCCTAGGTCCTGCTCCTAATGCTGTCATCACCAGTAAGTACTGTGAAGCTCAGGAAAAGTCTTGAAAGCATTTTAAGATTGAGAGCTGTAAAATGTTCTCAGTTTAAGTGATGGATAGTGCAATTCTCATGAAACACACAGGTTTTAGATTCGAGAGTGCAAGCAGACTTATTGAGAACAGGTTGAGATGCAGATTTTTCTTTTAAAACGCGTGACGCATTTTCTTTTTTCTAGCTATTGTGAAGAATGAATCCCGAAATCAAGACATACCTATTTTTGTGTAGGCTTCCTGTTACTAGGTGAAGCATGATGTATCTGGCTGACATAATGTGCTGATGCAGTGCTGGGTTTGACATGACTCTCTGGATGAGAGGAACAAAAGTGCTCCTGAGCAGTGTTGCTTAACATGGGACTTTGACATCTTGAAGCTTTTTAGTGCTTTTGAAGCAAGGCTTCAAAGCGACGTGTCAGACTCCCCTCCCGTGTGTCTGATGGTAGTGTTGACACGTCCCTGTGTTCCTGCGAGTACTGGAATCCAGGTGCTTTTCTAGCATTTATCTTGTTCTAGCAAAGGAACCAGTCCACCAACCAAACAGAAAACTCTCTGGCAATAAGTACCTGAAGAAGTGATGTAGCCCATGGCCAAACAGAACAGGGGTCACCTTTATTCTGTGCCATAGTTACAGGGATGCTGCTCTTAAGATAGGCTCGGGGGTGTTGAGGTAAAACTTGGCTGTGTTAGCTCATCTGCAGTGTACATTGGCATTCAGCTTGGTATCCAGATAGTGCTGTGAGCTTCCCAGACACTGCAAATCCTGCTAGTGCACCAGGAGAGTGCCTGTCTGTAGGCACCTTGGTGCTGTACCAGTACAGAGGGTCCTTTAGAACAATATCATGATGGTCCTGACTCCAGAGTTTGCTTACAGTGTAGAGCATGGGGAATAGAGTTTACACAAATGAAAGTTTTTCTTCCTGTAAGAAGACCCAGCATGTTTGAAAATGCTTCTTTCTCCTCTGTATGCTCCTGCAGCTGTGTTAAGGTACACCCAAATCAATTAATTTACTGTCTGCCTTCTGGATTATCACCTAACTGCATTCAGAAATGGAATCAGGATTCCTTTTTTTTTCCCCTTTTTATATCTATTGGAAGGCTGCTTGTGAATTTTCTTCCTCTTGCAGCTAGAAACAAGTGTTGGTTTTCAGCCAAAATTAGTTTATGGTCCATTTATATCCATTTGTGCCAATCTTACTTCTTAACTAGAACAGGTTTCTTGGTACCCTCTCTGACAGATCTGTCAAAGGCTGATCCCCTAGAGACCTGTTTTTCTAGCCTCAGCAGGCTATATTTCCTTTGCCATATCATAAAACTGAATTTATGAAATCTAATAATAGGAGCACAGTTCTTCCCTGCACCGGTTTCCCTTTGAATTAATCTTTCTCGTGCAATCTGGTCATTTGTATTTGCAGTGCTCCAGAAAGTCTCGTGCTCCACGCCACTAATACCTCATTAAATACGAAATCTTCAATTATCTTCTTAGTGTCCAACATCTACGTGTTTCTTATCACTCAATATACCAAAGTCCTTTTATTCTTTTATTCTATGGTTGTTCTTCACTCAGGAACCTCAGATTTTCAGGAGAAATTCTATCGTCCTTGAGTACTTGACCATGCACTTTGGGCTCTCACCCCACTCCGTTTTTGTTGGTGCAGTTCTAAAGATCATTCAGTTCTTAGTAGGATTTTTCTGATCTTTCTCCTTGGTTGATGCTACTTCCAAATCATCCACAAACTTCACTCCTCTCTGTGATCTGAACACAACTGTAAGTGTGGGGTTTATTTGAAATCTGATTCTTGCTAAACTAGAGCAGTAATTTCCTGCCAGGTCAGTGTCTATGTCATGTAATTGCTGTCATTTCCCTTTTAGCCTCTTGGGTTTCTAAGTGTGCACATCTTTCCATCCCCGTCTTTTTCTTTTGCCCCCCTGCTCTGCCTTTTTTTAGTTCAGCTCTGTCACATAATTAGCGTGCACTTGATGATATTTATCACTCACACTGTACTCAGTAGAACAGTTAGTTATCCTACCAAGAAATATACTCAGTTTCAGTGCATCATTTGTCAGTATCTGTTCCAGGCTATTACTCCTGTTACATCTGTCTCATAGACTTCAAGGACTTTTGCTGGGTTCATTTATTTATTTATATTATGGCTCTATGCTGCTTTCATGTGCCAGTTCTTGGAGTGCTGTGAAATATACTGTCTGATTACTGAACATACAGAGTCATTCTAATTCCAGTTCAGATGGGATTTCCATACAGCTTTTATGCATTAATCATCAGTGGCTCAGCGTGCTGTAACACATTCCTCTGGCCTGTAGCAAAGGAGAAAAGAAGAACTCAATTGCAGAAATACAGTTGGGTTTTTTTAAATATTGAGTAGGAGTTACATAATTTGGCTTTGACAGAAACTGAGTAGCAGAGCTGAAAGAAGTGTGAAAAGATTACCCAAAAGCAGAAGAGTCCAGAATAAAGTTTGGCTTCCTTCCGTATCTTTCCATGTCTTTGTTGAGCTGGCTGCCATAGTAGGCAGGGATCTTAAGGCCACTCTGAAAGTGCCAAATGAGCACCTCATGATACCTAGAGGGAGAAATCTCAGGTATTAAAGACCAATTTGATGAGGAAGTTGACTTGGATGACTGAAAGTTCTATGGAAGGTGAAGTTTCTTTGATACTGGATGAATTTGGCCACAGAACCCGTAGAGGAAAGAAATTCCGGTGGGTTCTTATGCAAGCTTATTTTCACTCTGTGTGAAAACACTGTGTGGTTTCCCCTCCCCACATAATACCTTTGCATATAGGCAGGGAAAGAAAAAAGTGCCTTTTGAAGTTCTAGTTTGTTTTAGCAACAGTCTGTGACTGACAGTGTTAAAAAACAAGAGTGAAAATGCTATTAACAGCTGCAGAAATACTCATAAGTGTACCAGTGGAATTTCTAAGTATACATTTTTAGTACACAGAAAATAAAGTAAGATTTGGTAAACCAGGTAGCTGAGCATTTGGATCAAATGTATTTAAGCCTTAAAATTATCTTTGTAAAAAGTTAATTGCTTATGAATTCAAGGTACAAATTTCTTCTGTGAGTTTGTTTTTGCAAACAAAGATGCAGTGCCCTGTTTTTTCAGCAATTTTTATGTGCCATACTTGTATTCAGAGGTAATAAAGAGTGATGTTTACTACTGGTGGAGGATGATCTTGGCTTGCAGAACCTGAAGGAAGGCTTCCAGATTTCCCATATCCATTGTCCTAGAGGGCCCTGTTATGTTGCAGGGGAAGAAGCACCTTTCTGCAAGAAGTGCCATTCTGCACTCGGGCACTGTGGTTGCTATCAGTACAGTGGGAAGGTTATTGACAGTTGTGATTCTGGAGCAGTTGCTCGTTGTGGGCTTTAAAAGTGACAGCAAGCAAGACACAAGAATAATGCTTCATTAATGAGTTTAGTAGTGTATAATGTGTGATAACCTGGGAGCCGAATCTGAACATTAGATGTGAAACGTATGTGCTTCAGTAGGATCCATTTGGGGAGATTTTAATATATTTTTCCTACTTATCTCTCCTTATATTCTAGTCCTTTACAAGTGATGGTCTTCATCTTGATGTTTTTCAGTGGCCCATCTGAGGCTCACTTGGGTGTCATACGTTCTGTACCTAATCAAATGGAAGAGGAAATAGGCAAAAAAAATGTGTTCTCTGATCTTTTGAAGCCTGGAGCTGTGATGCTGAGGCAGGGGAGGATACATCAGGCCAAAGGTGAAGGAAGGGAGTGCAAAAAGCTGTGCAGCTGCAGTGCACAGATCCTGAGACAGTGGACACAGATGGAACAACATGCATGGGTGTCGTATGTGTCTCTTCTCCATTACTGTAAATGTACCCAATTATGTCTTCCCAATGCTGCACACCTCTCCCGGTATAGCTGCTAGCCTTGCATGCTTCTGTATCCCATCCTCTTAATCCCAGTGGAAATTAAATGAGATTCTTTTTTAGCATAAATACTCTGATCTGGGATTCATACAAGAACAGTCTGTATGTGTTTTACACAGCTTTAAAATAATTGCTCTTTGTAAGTACTCAGTGAAAGTTTGTTTTTCAGAAACTTTCACTTTCTCCTTCAAAATAAACATGTGCCCCAACGGAGGAGCACTTTCACAAAAAGTTTTACCAGATCCCAACAATGTGGGTTCAAGGCAGTGTAATTATTCACCAAGTGCACAAAGCACCGTGCTGTGTTGGGGAGTTGTGCTGAAGGTCTATTTCAGCCATCTGGTGCCTCCCTGCGGCTCCTGGGCACAGCTCTTCAAAATCAGCAAATAGTTTTGTGTTCCTTCTGTGGCACTGACGATATTCCTGCTCTCCTTTTGTTAAGGTGCAGCTGCAGTGTCTTGTTGAACTCATCCAGCTCCAAGGTCTCTTCCACGTCCATATCCATGTCACACCAGTATACACCTGACAATTGCTCTGCACCTGCTTGTGTGATAGGTTCAGCTTTGTTTGCTGATGTCCGGAGCAACGCAGGGAAGGGACACATCCCAAGATCACAATTAGCGTGACAACTAAACAAACGAGAATGTGCTGGTATAGGAAAAATGTTGCTGCATGCAGCTTTTTAAAAAGTCCTCTGTTCTAAAAACTGCAGACAGCATGTAGTTTTCCTGACCCGGGTTTGTTGCTGCACAAGTGAGCAGGATGTAATTTGAGTTTCACAAATACAACAGAGTCGGATGTCTTGTTTCTAACGTGGGCTCACAGTCTCTGTAGATCTCTACAGTCTTCTTGTTTCTGATAACGAGTAGTAAACAGAGCTATGTAAAAGTGTAAATTACAGGCGTTGCAATAATAGGGAACAGAAGGATTTAATAAGCCTGGCGATCTCTTTAGGGGTGGTGATGTGTGAAGTGTAAAGACATGCACGTAGCACTGTGCCGGTGGGGATGGGACCCCCTCGGGGACATGTGCCTTCCGCCTGTGTAACAGGGCTTTTGTCACTCTGAGTGCTCGCTGAGCGGATCTGGCACCGAGGCAAATAACCGTATTTGTGCAGATCCTGGCAAAACTTCAGGGAGAGTAGTTGTACACCAGCACAAGTGGTACCCATAAAGCTTCCTGAAGTAGCAGTGATTTTAATGTAGATCCAGTAAAAACTGTTTGGACAGGGAAAAGGAAATAATATTGTTAGCACTGCGTCTACCCTAAATGTGGTACTGGTAGGATTGCAGCAGGAAACCACCACCACCAAAACAACCCCCCAAAGCTGCATTTTTAATCAGTGTGTTTGTAGTAGTAAAAGCTTTGTAGATTGGGTCTGAGAACAGTATACAGGCACTGTTGAGAACAAAAACTATGGTTAGAGTTCACGCATATTTTTGGTTTTCTGTGCTGCTGGGATTTCTCATGCTTTCCTTATCTCCGTGTAACTTGGGTGTTAAGTGCTGGAGGATACCGCAGTCGACTGTGGCCCTGTCAGAACCCACCAATGTTGTCCAGTAGTGACTGAAGGGCAAGCTTTGCACTCCAGGATACTGGATTAAAAGGTCCTCTTTGCAATCCAGTATGCTTCAACCAGTTCAGCATGTCTGTAGATAAATGGAGTTCCTGTGCTGGATGTTACAGCTTTTACTTTATTTGGAGCATTTCTTAGGGATAATTAAAGTTTATAGAGAAGGAAATTGCAGGAGAGGATGCTTTTGATTTGCCACTACTGCTTTTATCTCAGATCTCAGATTACTCTATAAACATCAAATGAGTTTCTGAGCACAGAGTAGGTTAGAATTACACTATCATTATGGTGAATAAAATGAGGGCCAGAAAGTTAAGTGATTTGGTAAAATTATCGAACCATAGTGTAGTGATGCAGCTGGGACACTTAAGCATCATGAAAGCAATGTAATTTTACCTTGTTATGGAAATGTTAGATTAAGGAACTGGGGGCATGAAGGGCAGAAAGTATCTCTTATTTCACAGCTTTCAAATGAGGCAGAGTTTATGGGAGGATGTTCTGTACTTGTGCTTAAAGCACAACTCTGGAGGCAACCACAGAACTGCCAGGCATAATCTAGTGGGAAGAAATGCTGTAAAAGGTGAAATACAGAAACCTGCTGCCATCTAGCCCCAAGAAACCTCTCTCTTTGAACATAAAGCACATGGATCCAAGGGATGAAAGATCTGACCTGCCAGTACTGATCTGCCAAGGCTTAGTAGTAACTGCACCACGCTGAGTCAGCGATTCCTCGCTGGAGGAGCCCTGGTCGATGGCAGCAGTATAATGCTATCAGATTGTCACATCTTTTAAATCTGGTGTGCTTTGCTCAGAAGTTCACTGGGCATTGTTTTCTCTTTGAAATTCTTCTGCTGCATGGCTGATGTAGTGTTTGAAAAGTTCCCATGGAGGCTGCGGGTTTTGAAGTGTTATCTGCCTACACTTGATTTTAATTGAAAATGTTTGTCCTGCTGTTTCCCCAGTTTTTATTGAGATGCACTATACATCTAGTTTGCTAAAAGATAGTTGCATATGGCTAACACAGATGCTGTTTACCCTTGAAAGCAATTTAAAATGATTTTTAAAAATCTCTTCACTATTGCTGTTCTACCACAAACTGTTTTGCAAATAAATGGCATGTATTGATGAAGCATGTCAATATCCATTTGACTTATGGGGCTAAGTTGAATAATTCAAAGACAGATATCAAGTGCTTTCCACTATGTATTCTTAGAATTATTTAAATATTCATAATCACTAATCTCTAATTGAGAACCTTTTCACATTACTTATTCTTCCCGTGTGCTGTTACACGCTTGGCTTTTACAAGCCAAATAATCATTTTGATTTCTGCAGATCTGGGTAAATCCAAGTGCTCAAACCTTTCATACCTCGTGAGGAGAGTGCAAAAGCAGTGCAAAATCCTTAGTTTGTATTTCTCATTCAGCATTAGTTAATACAGTCTTCTTTAAACATAGTGACTTGTTAACTGTGTTGTCTATGTATTTCAGTCCTATAAGATCATCAACTTTGCTCCAAGTCTGCTGCAAATCATAGTATCCGATCAAGTTGAATTCCCAGTGCGCCAAGCAGGTGAGATAAATCCCTTGTTCCGTTTTCTTTCAGTAGAAAGTCAGTCTGTTATTTGAACAGACTCTTGAACTGTTGCAGGGTAAGTCAGTTCAGGTTTGTTCTGAAGGAGGAAATGAAAAGGATCTATCTTTGCTGTGTCTTTCCTCCATGAGGGTCAGATAAAACCATGGGTATAGGATAGAGTCCTGCTTTGACTTTCCCCGTGTGTATAGTGATCCCTCCTGGATTACTGTGATACTGATATGAAAAGAGCATGATTTCTACTCAAAAGTGAGCACCCTTAGGTATTATGTCTCCTGGTGGTGAAGAACTAATGATGCCAAGACAAGTGTGAATTTAAAAATAAAGTGTATCCCATTTGAATACATTTTTCTCTATTTGAATCTCTTTTCCCTGGAAAAATGAAAATTTCTGAAAAATTGAATTAACTCCTTAATCCCTAGATCAAGGGTAGCCATATACATTTAGTCAGTATCTTGGTGACTACTTAAATAAGTAGATATGAAGGAAGGTCGCATCACTGATAAGTTACACAGTTACAGTCTGAGCATGTCTGGAAGGATTGCTCAGCTGTGTGTGTGAGTTCAGGTATACTGGTGCAGTTCACTTCAGGGTATGCATTTGTGGAAGATCAGACTCTAAATTCTCATCATCCATTTTAACTACTACTGTATAATGGTTGTGTCAGATACAGAGACTTTAGGTTTTTCAGTAAATTAATTAATACTGTTTCATTCACAGCTTTGTTTTTATCCTATGGAGCAGCATTTCCCATAGAAGCACTGTTGGGTTTTTTTGGTACAGATCCCATTAATCCCCTGAGTGCTTTGGGGCGTGCTGACATATTCTGTTTGTCATGCTGGCCTTTATTTTTTCAAAGATAATCCGGCTTTGAATGGTGTTGTTAGTCCATTCTGTAGTAAAGTTTGAGGCTCCATAAGGTCATTTTTATAAATTAATCTCTCATTTCAGCATCATTCAGGAAAAAAAACAACTATGTAGAATCCAATTTTATTTTTTTACGGAATAGGGGTGTAAAAAAGAAAGGCACATCTGAGTTATATTTGTAAGCCAACAGATTTCCCTGGGAATTTTTTAAAAGCCAAGAATTTGTATAACAACAAGATCTATGGACAAAGTAGATTAAAGTCTTGGGCTGGTCTTTCAGGATCTGTTTCTTGTCTGACTAGTCTGGCATGTCATAGACAAAGAGCTGTTTTTCCTCTTGCTTCTATAAAATACTTTACAAACTACGTGTTTTCATACTTCGCAATTTGTTATCACCAAAAAAAATGATTGTACCCAAGTATATCTTATTTATACTTTAAAACCCTAGCTAGTAATCAACCAAAATAGTGTACAAGCATAAGAGTTTATTAGGAACATTCCTTTAATGCCTCACACCATATTTTCTGTATTTCCTGAAGAATGCCTTCAGGCATTTTAGTATTGATGCATAAATGCTGCTTTATTTTCTGTTGAAGGTTAACTTTATTTTTCGTGGCTTTTCATGTGAGACAGAAGGGAACAATTCTAAGGGATTATGGGAAATCCTAATAGTGAGATAAAGCTTAGGGAATTCACAACAATCATTTCTGTCTGAATAGAAGGTAGGCCACGTGCCAGTTTCATACTGGGCATTTCCCCAAGCAGAGTGTCCCATCTGTATGTGCAGCGATTTGTTTACACGAGCCTTCCAAAGCTTCACTTACTGAGCTTCAGTAGTTGTTTTAGGGATGAGTGGAAACACAGATAAGTAGATTCTTGTTGGCTTGTTTAGAATGAAGGAATATTATGTCCATATGGAAGACTGCTGTAGTAAAGAATGTACTTCAGTAGATGCTGATGGAAATATTATCCTGTTCTGTTCTATCAGACGCTTGAGCCTGATCTTGTGTGAAATCATGAGAAAAATGTATTTCTGACTCAGCTGTGCTCAGTGCCCATAATTGTTAAGAATTCAAGTGATGGTTTTTAGTCACCTTTTCAGCTCTTTGTTCTACTTTTAGCTGTTCTACATGTTGAGCACTGGCAATGTGTGGAATTAAACTGTTCTTTCCCACTGTCTGTACTTAGCTGCCATTTACCTGAAGAACATGGTGACACAGTACTGGCCGGACCGTGAGCCACCTCCTGGAGAAGCAGTTTTTCCCTTTAACATTCATGAAAATGATCGTCAGCAGATTCGGGATAACATTGTAGAAGGAATAATTCGTTCTCCTGACTTAGTGAGGTACCTTACATTGCACAGAGATGTTTCTATTGCTCAGGTTTTCAGACCTACCACTCTGGGTGTTATTAATGTGAGAATCTCGATGATTTGGGAGATGAGACAAGTACCTTTTTTGCAAAAGTAATAATAATCTGTTTACACTTATTCATGTGTGCTTGTTTTTCAGAAAAGTAGTAACCTGGCAGAGAGCCCTGTGATGTGGTTTATCCTCTAAGGATGTTATTCGAAGTGTCTTGTAACACTTGCTGTAGTGACAGCCTGTCTGTTTGGCTGATTCAAGGCAGATAGTATATACAGGGCTGTCTGCAACATAGAATTAACCATTTGGGGAAATACTGTCCAGGCTTTGTTCTCTTTTTTCCAGTAGCCCTTTCCTTAATTACTTTATTAATTTTTGTATGTAATCCCAGTATTTAAATATGTATTAGGGTTCTTGGTTTTAAGGTGTTGAAAGAATGAAGAATGGTGGTTCTCCTTTTGCTGGAAGAATAGTGAAGAACCACAGGCATACTACAGTCTGTGATTGTTCACCCCTTTAATTAAAGTGAGGCTGATAGGATAGGAGCTGATATTTTCTGCAGGCTTTTTTTTTTCATTGCTTAGCAGAACTAAAAGTATTTCTCCACAGGTTCTAGTTCAGTGCTGCTCAGCTTTTTTAGTCACACCTCAGTTTAGTCAATCAACAGTTATGCCTTGCCTCACCATTGTGAGTAACATCTAAAAGTGTGTGGCAGGAGAGAAATGGTAAGAGGTTTTTTACCTAATTTGCTCTGCCATACGCTTTAGAGGTTGAGAAAGTGCTGTTCTAGAAGATCCCAGGAAAATTGTAATTTCTCGAGGAACCTGTGGCATGGATCATAACGCAAGCCATTATTTTTTAATGAAAACATACAAATTTGTATTTTTGTGGTTGCTTTCAGCTTGATAAGCAAGTATAAACATTCATTTTCAAAGCACAAAGCTAGCTGGTTTTATGAGCAATTAATTCTTTTAAAATACTGCGTGATACATGTGGAGAGGGAGGAGGGAGGGAGAAAAGGAGCTAAAATGTTCTGAAATTAGTTTCTTCCTTAAAGTTAAATCCTGTTGGATTTTTTTCTTGCTTTTCCTCTTCTGCTTCCCAGAACTCTTGCAGTGCTGTCAAAATATGTATGATACTTATGACGTAATACAGATATTATAGCCAATAAGCCAAGATTTGGGATTTATCCTTTAATTTAAATGCTAGGCCACAACCTTATTCATTTATATTATTTTTCCCCCTGCACTAGAGCCCAGCTGACAATGTGCCTCCGTGCTATCATTAAACATGACTTCCCTGGACATTGGACAGCTGTGGTAGACAAGATAGGATACTACCTGCAGTCTCCAAACAGTGGGAGTTGGCTTGGGAGCCTCCTGTGCCTCTATCAACTGGTGAAGACTTACGAGTAAGTTGGTGTCCATCAGTAAATGAGGAATTGGTACTTTCAGTCTGAGTTGATTACTGAAAGTCACATTCTTAAGAGCACTGGCAGTTCTACAAGGGAATTCAGATAGAAAATGGGAATTAATAATTATCATATGCTTCCTTTCCTCCAAATAAATGAAAAATATTCATCATCTTTGTATCATTAGTGAATTGAAAGGAGAGCTGCCAACCCTAATCTGTATGAATTTACTGAGATTTTTTTCTTGAGGCTTTGTACTTTTGATCTGGCTGTAAAAAAAATCCTTAGGTTTGTAGCTTCCTTTGTTTGAAGATTCCCCAAATTCTAGATGTATGAATGCAAATTATTTTCTGCTTTTATGTCATGACTACAGTGCTGTCATTGTCATACACTGCTATTGCATATTGTTACCTGTAGCATCTTCCTGATAGTCTAAATCCACAAAGCATAAATTAAGAGCAGTGTAGTGGGGCTTATCACTCATTTTTTTAAATTGCCTATTGTTAGAAACATATATATACACCACACAAAAGGAATGTAAATGGAGAAAGAGAATCTTTTCCAAAGCAAGGAATTGTCTTTCCCTTTCGATGGCTGTTCACTGCCATTTGTTCAGTACCCAACTTGAGTTTGGCATTGGTATGAACAGCAGAGAAGTTCAAGTCCCTGCTCCTGTGAGGTGACAATTCAGTAGTAAAGAACAGTAGTTCTTCCTCTCAGTAACTGCGTTTGAATAAGGTAACATTTGCTGTTTTCCATTTTTTTATTTATACGTATTTTTAGTGGTTCGACATAAAGGGTTCAGATGGGGGTTAGAGGAGGGAGAGTGATTGAGTGAGTGCTGGATATTCTTTTTTTGGTTTTTTGGGGCACAGAAATTAAATTGTTGGTGGGGAGTAGGCATTAGAATCTCCAATGTGTAGATCCTGGACTAATATTTTTGTTTCCTTTGCAGATACAAAAAGGCAGAGGAGCGAGATCCTCTCATAGCAGCCATGCAGATATTTTTGCCTCGGATTCAGCAGCAGATGATCCAGCTTCTGCCTGATAACTCCCATTACTCTGTCCTGCTTCAGAAACAAATCTTAAAAATCTTCTATGCTCTTGTTCAGGTGGGCATCTGTGTAGAGAAAAACTAAACTTTTTCTTTGCTGGGCACAATGACCCCTTTCAGTACATTCAGGGGTGTGATTGAATAAGAATACCCATTTGGATGGGAAAGGTCGTGTACAATAAACAGCTGTTATAGAAATAGGATATTTATAGATTTTTCTACTTCAAAGCTGGTCACATGGTCTCCCAGATTAAATTTTTAATGAATGTAGGTGCTTTTGTGCATTCTATCTGTAAGCTCACTAGAGAAGTGTTCCTATTTTTGAAGTTGCACATAGCCTCATATGAACTGCATGGGTATCTAGACTGTGTGGTTTGCCTCTGAAGGTGTCTGTAATGGATATTGTAGTGTCATTTTCAGATGCTGCACTTCACTAGGTGGCATTTCTCGTTATCTGCTGAAGATCTGGCAGATACTATATACTGAGGCAGATGCACTTTAGAGAGATGAGTTTGGCTTTTACTGGGATGAGTTTGGTGAAGGAGTACTTACACAGAATTGGAAACCAAACCAGATCTTTCATAAGGAGCAGCCTGAAAATTCTTACTGGGGGTTAAAAAGCTAAAATAGTTTGTTGTTAAATGGGTGGAGGATTAAAAAGATAACAAGATCCTATTTTTCTTTTCAATAACTTGCTTGAATATCGTCACTTTTCTTTGGATTTTGTAGAGAAGTAAGATTTACTGGATAGTAGCAAGGAGTACATTTTGCTTGCTAAAATGCTGTTGGTTTCCCCAGACCCTGTGATACAGATACTGCTGTGGTCCTAAAAGTGGCTGTTGTGAGGAAGAAAAACAAAGAGAGTTGGCAAGTTCTTAGACCAAGGAACTTTCCTCAAATTATGTCTGCTCAGAAATTCCTCTCCAAATTGTACCAAGAAGGATGCGATTAGAGTAGTATTGTTACATAACCTAATTAGTTTTGATTTTACTTAAAACCTCATCTTCCTTAGAATGTAACTGCTGCAGACAGATCTGCCTTTCACAGAGAAAAATAGTATTTCATACCTGTGTTTTTTCCCTTATTGCAGTATGCATTGCCCCTCCAGTTGGTGAATAACCAGACTATGACTCAGTGGATGGAGATCTTCCGGACCATCATTGACAGAAATGTCCCACTGGTGAGTTTTAGCCTTGTAAAGACCTCTGATACTTGTGTGTTGGCATTTGAGGAACAGTCAGTGTAAAGATTTTCTAAGTGTTCTTTTCATAAGATTTCTATTTAAGATTCTTATCCTTGGATTTTTGAGCCAGAGTGATGTAGTATACAAGTATATCTGAGAATTTGCATTTTGTAAATATGCATAATTTTGAAAATTTTAAAGTTCAGACATTGTGCAGGTATTGCACATACACATTATACTGGCTAATTAAGAGAATTGAAAGCTCCTGAGTGTTACATAACTGTTAACAGAACCAAAGCTTTAGTCCATGCTGTGTGTTCATATAAGTTTACTCAGCAAGGAATGTTTAAAGCATAATTGCTCTCAACAAAAGGTGTAACTAATTTAAAATACGTGTATTTGTTTGTAGGAGACGTTGCAAATTGATGAAGATGATAGACCAGAGCTGGTGTGGTGGAAATGCAAGAAGTGGGCATTGCATATTGTAGCTCGTCTCTTTGAACGGTAACAAACTGATTAAAACCTAAATTTGGGTTACAAGTCTGTACCATTACTTGACATGCAAGTAGAGAAGACAATTTGATCAGTTAAACAGCTTGTGGCCACTGAGAGGTTTTCCTGCTGCTGTCCTCTCCCTTGCACTGGCACAATGGTCTCAGCTCTTACTGAAATGATTTGACTCTCTTAAGATGGCAAGAAACCTGCCCCACAGGAAAAGTAAATCTATCTAAATATGTATTTATTTTACTACATCCAGCTACAAGTGTTTATATTCTCAAATATAAAGGCAGGGGAAGACTTTAAGAGAAATCCATGAACATGGAAGTTACAGAGCTTGCGACAAAATGTCAGCTGTGTTTACTTGAGAATAATCTCGTACCTCAGGATAATTTAAGAAAAGGGAAGTGAGGCATTATGGGAAAGGATGGCTTAGAAGAAACCTGTGGTAAAGGTTTCTTTTGCTGCTGCAAGACCACTCGGGGTCCTTTATGGTTTAGAAAGTACTGTGTTTTCCTGACACAGTGTAGACTTTTCACAGTGTAAATATCTGTGTCCTTTTCCTTTTAAAGATATGGAAGTCCTGGAAATGTAACTAAAGAATACTTTGAATTCTCCAACTTCTTTTTAAAAACCTACGCTGTGGGCATACAACAGGTAAGCACAGTTCATTTTTTATGAATTGCATTATTTTGACTGAAGAAATGTATTACTTTTTAACAGTGTGCTTGTATCAAGGTTCATTTATTAAACAAAAATAAAGAGAGTCTGGCAGGTTTTCCTTTTAGTGATTGGGAAGTTCTTTAGAACTCAGTGCCATACAGCTGAGGTATAGTAACACAAATTTTCAGCAATTCAAAAAACCCTGCAGGAAAACTCTCAGAAAAGGCAAGTGCTGATAAAATGGTGTTCTCATCATGTGTAAGCACTCTTTATACAACTGAGAGGAGCACTTTTGGTGCAGAGGCCTCTTTTCAATGAAGGGTATATTTGCAGGCCTGTCTTTTCCAAGTGCTTTTGCTGCAAACAACTTAGGCACAGTTATCCCATGATACTGTTTTATTTCTGGAAGATACTTGCAGATTAGAGGATGTCTGGAGAACTGCATTGAACGTCATTTTATACCTGGAAAGCATATTATGTGAAAATATAGCCTAAATTCACAGTTTGCAAGGAAATTATTTTTGTTAGGGAATGCTAATTGTGTTTAACATGGTGTGTGGAGACAGTTCAGTTCTGATAAAGCTGCTAAACAAAATTACTTCTCTCCATCCAGTTTGACAGCAGAATAGTTTATCCATCAGGAAGAACTAAGGAGAGGAATGGTTGTGGTAAGGCTGTAAATTAAAAAGAAGGGAAACAGTCTAATACCTAAATTCCTTGCAATGTGTAACTCCTGAGTGGAAAAACAGACTCCTGTGGGCAGTTATAGTTTGAAATACCTGAAGTTTGTCTGTTAAGGTATTAAACTATGTTGCAGAGGGGACAGTTTAGCTTTCAAGATAAATGTACTGGATGGTCTGCACACTTCTTCAATTTCTGGCTCTTAAATAGTGATTTATCATGATTCCTTGCAGAGTTAGTAAGAATTCTATTGTGAATATTACATTACTAAGCCTTTGATACTTACTCATCAGTTGGTAAGTGCTGACATTGTGCTAGAGTCTGTATAAGGTACAGACAGTTCTTGTCCTGGGAGCATGTCATATAAAAGACTTAACATCAGACTCAGTATTCCTAATGAAGGAGCTGTATTCAAAATAAAATTTATTATAATGTTCTGAAGAATCATGAAGCAGAATTGTTCTGCTAAAAGCATATGACTCACAATTTGGTTATGCATTGCCCTTGATTTTTATTGTCATGCATGTATATGCCATTTCTTTACACTTAGTAATAATTCACCTGCCATTAGTGCAGATTAGTGGCTTTGTACTGTGTTTTTTTTCTTAGGTAGAGCAAGCATTTGTACCTAGGAAGCTTTTTGTAGTAGAGTTTGTAATAGCATGCTAGGTGGTACTATCTGATGGCTACAATAGGTAATTGAAATTAAGGGGTTTGCGTCTCTTCTGATTCAGAGATTTAGGTGAACCTATTTTTCTTTCCTGGTCTAGTATTTCTGTTCTCATCACTGTTCTTCCAAAGTAATTGATCTTCTTTAGATAAATATGAATGCAGACACCACTTAGCAGGTATAGAAGCCACCAGTTTGAAAATCTCACTGTGCTTTTTCCTTACCTATTCCAAATTTTGCTGAGGTCTCTGTAAACTGTGAGCCTGTGACTATTGAAGTATATCTTTGGTTTATAATCACAGGTGTTCACATGGTAGGGCTAGTAGTAAAGGTGGACGTCTGCATAAATGTTTGCAGGATTAGAACCTTGATATTTAAATTGTTTATGATTTTTGGATCAAAGGCATTATAGTGATTTCTAATACTAGAACATCTGCTGTAAGACTATTTTATCTGTTCATGTATATTCACTGAGGAAGTGCACTGCATGTTTATGCATGAGACAGAATTTGTAGTCTTCATTTAAAAATACCAATTTGTCATTTCTTTAGGTTCTCTTAAGAATCTTAGACCAGTACAGGCAAAAAGACTATGTTGCACCACGTGTTCTTCAGCAAACGTTGAATTACCTAAACCAAGGGGTGATTCACTCTATAACATGGAAGCAAATGAAGCCACACATACAGGTCAGTGCATAAAACTCAGTCATAAACAATGCATGTCATCAGAGGGATTAAAAAGCCCCACCACAACCCCCCAACAAGTTCTGTGGTTTTAGAGAAA
This sequence comes from Edolisoma coerulescens, assembly GCA_013397115.1. Lineage (NCBI taxonomy): Eukaryota > Metazoa > Chordata > Aves > Passeriformes > Campephagidae > Edolisoma > Edolisoma coerulescens. Next base: position 545,528 of record VWZW01001228.1, read on the forward strand.
GTTTCATGAATCATTCAGCAATTGATCTGGAAAATAAAATAGCATTTCTACACAAATGTGGTTGTGTTTTGCAATATATTACTACCTTTTATTGCAGATACTGTTAACTCAATCAGAGATTCTGTTCCATAAGTTCTTTATTTTAGTTTTTACAGTCTGCTAGAGAGTCATAATGTTCTGGCTTTTATTAGTTGCTGGTGTTCAGAATTGTCATGATTGTAGTGCAAAGATAGTGCACTAAGAGAACATTCATCTAAGAGGAGCTAAACTCTCTTTTAAGGACATGTTTTATAAGAACAAATGAAAAGTGGTTTTCCTGCTCCTTTATTTTTTCGTATCATAAGATCCCCTTTGTAGTTAGTTAATTCCATGACTTTTAAGGGGAAGGACTCTGAAATCCATTCTCATGTTAAGTATCACATTGGTGAGATCCTTCTGCAGAATGTAATACTCTGCTGTGTACAGACTATGTCCTGAAGTATATTTTGTGCATGGTAATGTAGTATTATAAAGATAGATTGTATAATTAGTGCTTCTGTCTGGGGCTATTTCAAAAGGAAAGTACCTATAATACTCTGAATTTGTTTCTTTTAGACAAAATAAAAGAGTGCTGGTTAAAGGAATTTAACTCTTCAGAAAAATAAGTGTAATAAATTAGTCTGTGGTGGAGGGAAGCTGTACTGGAATTTTATTTTATGTGTACTTATGTGTATTTGGCTTTTTTACAATTAGACTATAACAGAAGAGGTGATATTCTCTCTAATGTGCTACAAAGATGAGGATGAGGAGCTCTGGCAAGAGGATCCATATGAATATATCCGCATGAAATTTGGTAATTTGGCTTTATTTTTTTTGTTTTCATCATAACTGTACGCTGTAGTTCCAGTGATCAGCATGGCCACTGTAATGTCTCTCTTCACCACCAGTGACCTGAACAATAGGGAAAAGAAAACTTAAATCTCACCAATCTGTAGTTAAAAGCAGGTGGCAGATCAAGTGAGTTTGGGCCATTTGGCTGGTAGCTTTGAACTAAGTGATTCTCTGAGAGCTTTTTTCTACTCCACATGTGCTCAGAGCAGCCCAGACAGAGTGGTTTGCTCCCTTGTTAGTGCCAGGTTCAGAATCCTGACTGGCAGATGTGCCAGCTGTCTGCAGGTTCCTGCAGCTCTCACTTTGACCAGAAGAGGCCTGACTTACTCTTTCCCTGTTGAAAATTGTCAATGCCTTCAGCGTTTTTCTGCCACTTGTTACTGCTGAATTGTAAGGTAATTAGATATATATATTCTCTCAAAAGACACAGTGCAAAATCTTGGGAATAACACATAGGCCATTATATGAATAATTACATTTATTAAAAGAGTCTTGTCGTTGAAAAGGAGAAGGGTACTTCAAAAGTGCAGCAGTTTTAGCTGGAAAACTCCTGCGAGCCAGGCACCACAGAGATATATATGCAGCATTTGGGAAATTTTAATTAGTTGATTTGGGATTAGCATACGTGAAAACAGAATTTAAATATTCATAGAATAATTTAAAAAGCTTGGAGAGTTGTTATGCAACAAATTAATTACAGTATAGTGTTGATCACTGGGGTATAAATACATCCTTGATTTTTGGTGTGTGAATTCAGTTCTTTCTGTGTAAGTAGTGAATCTTATTTTTATGTGTAGTTGAGGCGGTTAAATACAGGTTCAGATTGTATCATGGAAGGTACAAAACACTCAAGTATCAGAGTATATTAAATGCAAGTTTAGTGAGGCACTTTTTTGTTTGGAACAAGAATTCCAGTAGTCTGGTAGTATTTCTTAATGATGTTTTATCTTAAAGTTTTCAGGAAAAGTTGGTGTGTAATTTGAGTCACATTTTAAGATAGCATTTTAAGATCTTTTAGTTTAATTCAATTTGTGTAGGGATGTTTAGATTAGAACATGTTTGCAGCACAGATTTTTTTTTTCCAACATATAAATTATACTTTGAATTTGAGCAGAGGAGGTTTACTTGCAATGAATGAAACAAAAAAACTTGACCTTTCAGCAGATATAAAACAACCTCAGATCTAAGTAGTTTTTTATGTACATAAAGTTTCCCATGAGGTTTTAATAAAATCAAGCCAAAAATGTGTGCACATGGTATACAGATGGTACTGGAATGTATTGTTGTTCTTCCTATAGGGGTTTTAATTAAAAAAAGACAGGATTTTTCATCCCTTGTATATGATCTCAAAAGAGCTAATGAATAAATAGCATATTCTTAATTAAGGGAATGAAGAGTGGCAGTGGATTTGGAAGGCAAGAAGTAAATGCTTTTATAAGGTATGTGAGGTAAGCTTGGATCTGACTCTTTAACCATGGAGTGAAGACAATCATATCAATAATTTTGAGGTTATGTATTCATCCAGATTTTGTGATATCTGAAAACCAAGATGGTTTATAAAAAATTTATTATTCAGAAAAGAGAATTTCTTTATGCTTTTGTCTCCCCATTTTTTTAGATGTGTTTGAGGACTATGCATCCACAACAACAGCAGCACAGAATCTCCTTTACACTGCTGCAAAGAAGAGAAAAGAGGTATGAAACCAGTGACTTTTAATTATTTTTTCTTTACATTTGAAGATGCTACAGGAGGCTAGTCTTGAAAAATGTACTTGCTGCTACATAGCCAAATGTTTCCTGGCTGAATGCTGTCAATTTTGGGAGAGTTAAAATATGATGTGTATAAATACTACATGGATTCTTCTTGCAGATTTAAAATTCATCTGCCAGATACAAACTGGGTTGGAATAGATATACTGGAATAGATTTTCCCAAGTTTGCAAACAGCCTCTGTTACAGCTGTTCTGAGTGTCACTAACTGTAGCAGGAGGAAGAGTGGATCTGATGCTTATTAATTTTCACTGGTGCTATTTAAAGTCCTTCTTGACAGCAATGAAATTAGCAAAGACAAAACCCATTTCATACAGGTTACTCTTTAAATGAGGATGTAACTTCTCTGTAGATCTTTCTGTATTTACAGTGACCTGTGCAAAAATACCCAGGCAAACCCTGGAAAGCAGTTTGCTAAAATGGCAAATGTTTTTCTAGGTTCCATTTTCACATCCAGTAATCATGGAGCTCCATGTCCAGGTGGATTTTCAGAGGAGAACAGAGTCTCTGCATTAGATGGAATAGGTGGAATATGACCTTTCTACTTCTTTATTGTCAAAACAATTCTTGTCCACTGATCTTCCTTCTCATTTTCATAATTTGTATTTAGATCATCAAAATGGCACGTTGGAAAAGGACATAAATGGGTGTGGAAATCACATTCAACAGTTGGTTTTGCCAAGAAACTTTTCTAAGTCTAGACAACTTTAGAAACTACTGCCAAAATCAATAGATCAAATTAAGTTTATGAGGTTTTAGTCCAAGCTCTCCTTGAAAATGCATGTATATATCTTCGTACATATAAATACACGCACATATGTATTTATATTTTTGTGTGAGACAAGCCAGAAAAGAACTTAAGGGAAAAAATGGGTGAGGTGCCGTTTGAGCCTCTTGCCTTTTCATCACTGTTTTTGATTTGCCTCAAGACAGTAACAAAAATACCTTACTTGCTATTAGTAATATGGAATTTCAAGGAGATTAACCTAATTTTGACCAGTTTGGCTGAAAAGTTGAAAATTCCAAAGTTCTACATTGTAACTATTGTAAGATGCTACACTTAGTACCTCACATTGCTTTGGCCAAGACAAAATTTCTTCTTGAAAATGTCATATGAATTTTTTAAACAATGCTATTAAAATAACTTGACAAAAGGGGATTGTGTGTTTTCTGTCCTGCATAGGTATTACCAAAAATGATGGCATATTGCTACCAGATTCTGACAGAGCCAAACATTGATCCAAGGAAAAAAGATGGAGCTTTGCATGTTATAGGATCCTTAGCAGATATTTTACTGAAGGTAAGTGGGTAAAGAAATGAAAAAGGTTTGCAATTCTTGCTATCAACTGTGATTTAAAATAAAATAGTCTTACTTTATAAAGCATGACTAGCCCATAGCCATATTTATGAAGTCTGTAGAGAGATTGCACTCTCTCTGATTGCAATCAGAATATGAGAGTCTGTTTATTTAAAAATATTAACATTCTTTCCTGGTTTTTATATCACAGTTTTATACGCAGATTTTCCTTCTCACATTTTTCCAAAGCTCTGTTTGTTTGTTACAGAACAGTCCCTTGGTCCCCCCCCCGCTTTACTAGTTAAATGGAAGTGTTAAGAAAGCAAACATGCATTCCATCAGCAACATTGCCTATGATTCTTTATGAAATTCCCCCACAGCCTGCGCTGTTATGGGCTTCTTCTGGTTCCAGGAAAAGGTTTACTTAACATGTTGCAGGAATGCTTTGTCTAGCTTTCCAACTTTTTCGCTCTGCAATGTGTGGCTTTAAGTCTTACTTCATCTGCTAGTTGGGGGTTTTGAAAAAAGCTGGAAAGAACAAAGAGCCTTCCTCCATTATTTTATAGACAGCATCTTCAGAATTGTGGGTTCTTTCTGGAATCTGAATGCAAATTTAATCTACACTGTTGCTCTCTAATTAATATTGATTACAGTTTGCCTGGTGCTTTTGTAGATGGTGGAGTCCAAAATATGCCTTTGCTCCATGTCAAAAGTAATTGCCAAAACATTATCACTTATAGCATGAGAATGGTGACCTTGTGCTGGAAGCTTCTTTTTAAAAGTAATTTATTGTATTTTATCTGAATTGTCTCTGTGCAGGATGTGTCTTCATATTACAGGCAACATCTTACCAACATTTACCACCTGTTTTTTTACCAATGTACCAATCTATTATCTGATCTTAAATCCTGAAACATCAGTCACTTTTGCAGAAATTTTGTAGATGATTTTGGATTATAAATGCCCTTCCTCATGCTGGAATATAACAGTGAAAGGGGATGACATTGTGTTGTGAGGAGACTTTCATATTTGTCTCTGTTCTGAGGGGAAAAAAGGGGATTTATTCCAGTATTCTGCTTCTACTTGAAATGTTCAGTCCTGAAACATGAGGTTATATTGTACTTTATAAAAAAGTAATAACTACAAACTCTGCAGACCCCTTTAAAACCTGAATTTCTTGTGTTTAGCATTTGATACATTGAAACATTCCGTCAGCTGTTTCCATATAAAATCCTGGATTTGTAAGTGCTTTCTGGCTCTTGAGCTGACTGAGATACAGAGTCTAAGGCGCTCACAGACACAATGACCCTGCCTGACCCACCTGGCTCCCCACAGCAACTCCAGTTCAATGCCTGCAAACTTCTGGCTTGTGTGCTCAGTCCTTCATCTGCCTCTGGGGAATCAGTGTGGAAAAAATGCTGTATGCATTGGTGAAATAAAGTGTGATCACATCAGATACACGTTGTATTGAATGTCCCATTTCACCCTCTTTCTATCTTAGCCACTGAATCATTCCTTTGGATGGTAACAGCGCCCCTAGCATGTGTCTTTTCTAGTATTCTGGGGCTATAAGGAAAGTCTCAAATCTCCATGCTGGTTCTAGCTTCCTGTGAGTATCCTGGGATTTGCTAAGGTTGGAATAATGAAGAATAACTCTCATCCGGTATCCTTCTCCAGCTAAGGAGATTTCTGTCACAAAGGAATTATCTGCATCCATTAATAAACATGCAAAAAGATGTGATTTCTTGCTGTAGTGTCCAAAATAATAAGTTTTGATACTTAAGAGTGTAGGTAATTTGAAACTCAGATCTATTCCATAGTAATCTCATATTTATCTTCAGGTATGTATGTACTCCCTTGTAGGAAGAATGGAAATACTAGGTTATTGATCCTAGTTAGCTTTTAAGAAAAAGCAGCTGGAATTAATTGCCCTAAATAACATGAAAATTCCAGTTTACATGTTGTAATGAATAATGCCAAGTTGAATATTACAGTTCTTTCACTTACCTGGTTTTGAACTTGCTATGCTTTTGAGTTTGTTCTATTCAAGGTAAGGGATTCAGTTCCCTTTGTGGGAGGATGCCTTTATTATATAGACAAATAATTGTATTTCCCATGGTTGGTATTTGAAATGCATTATGGCCTAGAAAAAAGTATGTAAAATGAATGGTCTCCAAAATTAATTTTTCCTTACTCCAACAGAAGAGTGTCTTCAAGGATCAAATGGAGCTGATGTTACAGAATCATGTGTTTCCCTTGTTCATGTCTAACCTGGGGTACCTCAGAGCTCGAGTAAGTTCACCTGTTACATCAATTCCAGTATTTGCCATGGTTTCTTCCTTTGCCGTTTGATTTCATTCTGAATGTTGATGAAAGAAATTAAGTAAATACATAGTAAAATTTAAAATAACACTCTTGTGCAGTATTTTTTCATTATTTTGATTTAAAAACCGATTTTTCAGTTAAAAGAATTGATGGAGGGTCTGTGTTGTATTAATGTTCACCTCTTCAATCAAACATGAGAATCTGAGCGGTGATTGTGGCCATTTTTCATTAGCAGAGCTCAATAACTAGAGTAGCTGGATGGCTGTGAAGAATAGGCAGGATTTCCACAAGTAGGTAATGTCAGTTTGAGCGTTGCTTGAAGAAAATCCCCAAGTGCCAATATCAGTCATAGACAAACAAGTTTTGTTATTTTTTTCTGATTTTATTTCCCCCAGAAGGACGAAAGCTATGAATGCCAATTATGTGCATACTGAATTTATTGGAATTTGGGAAAGGATAATAAAGAAATGCTTGAGTGCAAAACCTGTGTTACATTTAATGTATGAATACACCATAATTAAGTGGGGGGAAAAAAAAAAAAGCCATGCATTCAAACAGGGAGATAGTTAGCATTGGTTTTGAATCAGTTAAAAATGCTTAAAATTGCCATAGTCCCTAACTTGCTTCTCTTTTTGCCTTGCAGTCCTGTTGGGTACTTCATTCATTCAGTGCTTTGAAATTTCACAATGAGCTAAACTTGAGGAATGCAGTAGAGCTGGCAAAGAAGAGCCTGATTGATGATAAGGAAATGCCTGTCAAAGTAGAAGCAGCCATAGCTCTTCAGACCTTAATAAGCAACCAAGAGCAAGGTATGTGGCAGTGATTCATCAGCTGTATACATTGATCTATTGATTTTTTTGTGGAGATGAGAAGGTTGGTGCAGATTTATCTATTAAACATTTCTGCCATTTAAAGACACAGATTTCAGAATATTTCATGATGTTTAGACAACTTCACTTGCTCATTAGTTACTGTATCCATCCCAGAATTCTGACTTCAAGTTTTTATGGCACAAAATAAGTTAGAATCAGCATGTTTGTTTTAATAAAGTAAATATCACCTGTCTTTGGGTTTTTTTTAGTGAAGTTAAGTAGTGTGTATGTTTAAGAATGAGCACTGCTTATATATGAGAGCAAATATTCCCTCAAAACTGGATTTTAGCTGCAGATGGCATTTCAATATTACACAGTTTGTTTACTTTGTCTACTAGTTATGGACTGTAAAATTGCCTTGGGTATATTTTTTGGCTTTTTTATTTCTTTAGTGAATTCAAATTAGAAAAACTTACTTTGTTTAAGAGTAGTCAGCTACCTGGCAGTTTGGAGATGCTGTATATTTGTGTTTATGGATAGTTGATTTCACCTAGTTTCTATTTTTTTTTAGCAAAGGAATATGTGAAGCCTTATGTAAGGCCAGTGATGCAGGAGCTCCTGCACATTGTCAGAGAGACGGAAAACGATGATCTTACGAATGTAATCCAGAAGATGATCTATGAGTACAGCCAGGAAGTCGCTACTATCGCCGTGGACATGACTCAGCACCTGGTAAGAGGAGTAGTGAAATAACAGTGCAGTCAGAAGTGCATGCCTAGTTTGGGAAACATTTAATGAACTCTGAAGTGCACACTGTTTAAAGTAATCTTTATAAGGGTCCACCTGTGGTATTTACAGTATTTATGGTTTTTTTTCTGTATGAAGCATCTTTAAAACCTGTACATTTTTCAAAGATACTGATTTGTGTCACTGGTTTTAATGAGCCAAGCTTGAACTATTTAGCATTTCAAATGACTTAACATAGTCAGACTTCTAAAAAAAAAGAGGAGATTTTAATTTGCTATGTTCCCCTTTCAAAAGTAGCAAGCATATTTTTCAGTGCTGACAGCTCTTACGGATAAGGCATTGCTGCTGCTGCATTAACTGCCTTGGTTTTGAATGACAAATTAGAAACAGGGGTTTGCTCTTGAATGTCAAGTTGTTTGGTTTTGTTCACAGGCTGAAATATTTGGGAAAGTACTTCAGAGTGAGGAATATGAGGAAGTAGAGGACAAAACCGTTATGGCCATGGGCATCTTGCACACAATTGACACAATCCTGACAGTTGTGGAAGATCACAAGGAGGTGAGATTTTTCCTTCATACTTTTCTCCTTTCATTCATGACAACAAGCACTTCTGTGTATGTTGCATCACTTGGCATGAACGTGCATTTCCTACAGCGGGATGGTACCAAGCCATCTCTGACATATCCAAATCTAAAGCCCAGTTTTACTTTTGTAATTTATTAATCGTTTAGCTTTCACAGCTTCAAGGGAATTTATGTCCCAAGGGTAAAATTTTCAGCCCTTACTTGGTAAACACTTCATTGGAGTGTGCTGGTTTTGGCTGGGGTAGAGTTAATTTTCCTCACAGTGGTTAGTTGTATTACGGAGTGTTAAAGTAGAATTTAAGAAGAACTATTTTGCATGAGGCTAGCTTCTTACAATGTGACCCATATATCCATAGTGTACCCAGCAATTTCTTGGATAGAATTCCAAGGAACTGGTCTCCCAGTTGTGGTGCAATGTATGTCTACATATCACATATTCAGGGTAAAGTGGTTCTTCGTGCATCAAGGAGACCTTATTTCATAATATTGTGATTGTTAATGCAGCATTTAAAAATGATAAAAGCCTTTTTGATTTGAAGAACTTCTCAAACTGAATTAGTCAAATATATTTTTTTGATTGCTGTAGTTCTAATTTTTTTAATAAACTGCTTTATGTTTTTATTTCAGATCACTCAACAGCTCGAGAGCATTTGTTTACAGATCATTGGCCTTGTTTTACAGAAACACGTTATAGGTATGTTTTAGAGATAGTTTTTAGAAAAAAAAAGTAATTTTTGATGTAAAGAAATTCTTGCTGTCTTCCAGAACAGAGTTTTATATTTTTGTGTGTGTGTTTCTTTAAAGAAAAAAGTCATTACTTTGCCATTGTAATTTGTTTCTCCTGATCTGCTCTTGTACATTAGTCAGATTGGCTATTGTGTTTTGGAGGTCAAAAGCAGAAGATGCTGTTCTGATTATAATTTTAGCTAATTGTGTTAAAGGACAATGCCTACAATTTCATTAGTCTCTTATGGACATGGTCTGCAATTAAATTACTGCTTTATCAGTATGATTCACTAAAAGTTACAGTTTTGTGATAAGGCCTTTCAGAAAAAACAAAGGCTGAGAAAATAATATATTTTTCAGTAAATTGATTAGAAGCATTGTCTTTAATGTGCTGCTGATGTGTTTTTTTGGTGTGTATTTGTAGTGGAAAACTATGCATATTATTGTAACTATAGCCAACATAAGGCCTGTCTGAAAGAGTCTTTTATGATTTGTTTTATTTTTCTATGTATGATTTAGTTTCTAATTGCTGTCTTCTAGTTTTTATATGACTCAGGACTCGGTTTCAGATTTCAAGGTATTTGCAAGTTAAATTTATTTTGTAAAGTACTCTCCTTTAAATTGTTTGTCTTCTGCAGAGTTTTATGAAGAAATTCTGTCCTTGGCCTTCAGCTTAACATGCCAGATGATTTCACCTCAGATGTGGCAGCTTTTAGGTGTTCTGTACGAGGTTTTCCAGCAGGATTGCTTTGAATACTTTGCAGGTACGATCACTTCTGTTCTATTGATGTTTTCACTGTTTGAGAATTCATCTCTAAAACTCACCCTATTAAGGGTCGCTTCCATTTAGTGTCTTGGTTTCAAATGATCATGTATTTGAGTCATGCCCTGACCATCTGTTTAGTGTGGGAGTGTAACAGGAGATATTTAAGTAGGAGAAGCATGTTCAAATCTGTCAGTGTGAGTAGGGGTCCTGAACTCAAAGAAAGCTGAATATTCAAAGTTAATATGAAACTACAACTTGATTAATTAAAATGAACTCTTGGTTCTAGTTCCTCTTCCTAGAATGCACCCTGCATGGTGCATTTTATGAAGAATTCTTCCAGAAAAGACTTTTGCAGAGTTTGAATTTCCAACCAAAATCAAGCTAATGAATTCCCCTTTAGGACTACATCCTCTCTGGTTAGCACTTCTTGTAACTGTTTTCTCTTTTGCTCTCCCTGTTCTGCAGATATGATGCCTCTCTTGCATAATTATGTGACCATTGACACTGATACTTTACTGTCTAACCCAAAGCATTTAGAAATCATTTACTCCATGTGTAAAAAGGTAAGGCTTCTGATTCTTACTGTTGTGCTCATCCCTGGTACATAACAATTAGAGGAGCTGAGCGACCTGAACATGCCAGGTGGTGGCCAGGCATTTCAGAGCTAAGTGAATATTGGTCTTGACTCAGTTCTGAGCACACGCAGCACCTTCACACTTTTTAAGTGACATGCTTTAAAAAAATTACATGCAAAAATCTGTGTGGGAGAAAGTTGCTGTTCATCTTGACTCTCTTCTATGGAGAGCTATTTTGGTAGGTAGGGAATTAATGAAGCCTGATTTCCTTGGGTTGTGTATCTTGCAGTTGGACTCCCTGGTTGTCAGCTAAGGTGCGAACTGATTTGAAGTTCTTCCTACATTTCTCGTTTGTCTTTTATGCTGAGTCTCTCATGTATAATAAAGTATGAGATCATGCTGCAGTCTTCCTCTGATTTGGGGCACTAGAGAGTGTTAGGCATCTAGCTACCTGCTTATTTTTAAGAAACGTAGAGTATTTGAATGTGAAAATTTTGCTTCTTCGTGAGGTTTGATTGACAGTGGCCACAGGGTTGAAATGTACTGAGATGAAGCACTCGGTTTCATATGTATGTGCCTACACACAGAATGATTGCATACATCTTGTTCTTAATCAAAAACTAGCCTAGGCATAGCATTCATGTCACCAGGCTGTTAATCTGCCAGTGACTATTAGAATTGAAGTGAAAAAATGGAAACACAATGTGGAAAACATCAGTGATTCTTATAAGTGACATTTCTTTCTAAAAAAGGGAAAGTGAGGACATACAAAGAATATAACATACTTTAAGAACTACAGCAATTTCTTCTGTTTTTTAAAATTCACCATTAGCCACTTATCCTTGTTTATGTCCTGTAGAGGTGAATTATGTGTCTTAATTCCTCACAAAATTTAGCATGATTACATATGTATATGCTGTATAGAGATTTTTGGATGTATGCAGGTACAGGAGCACTTGCTTTCAGTGTTGTCGGTGACTACTGGATAAATTAAATTGTCATTCTGGTTGTTAGGTACTGACAGGAGATGCAGGAGAAGATGCAGAGTGCCATGCAGCCAAACTCCTAGAAGTGATTGTTCTTCAGTGCAAAGGACGGGGTATTGACCAGGTGATACATATAGAACAGATTTTCTCTTTTATTGCTTTTTAATGATCCATGATTCCTGAGAGAAACAGCTGGAATTAGAGAATTTGAGGGAAATATAAAGTGGGGAGAAAGAAGTAAATGAGCTCAGGAGAGTTTGTAAGGTTGGGGATTTTTGTTTTTGAGACAAGATATTAATGGGCATGACCACAAAGTGGATATAGACTGAATTATAAGGATATAGTATGTTGTGCAAGGTTGTCCTTTTTTGCTTTCTCTTAATAGAATTTCCCTTTTGATGCCAAACACAGAGTTAAAACTGTTGTTGCTGAGAGGTTAACTGTGCATATCCAACTACTGTTGTTTCTCCAAGCTGTAGGAACTTGTAATGTTTTAACTACTTAGTGCATTTGGAAATGCAGATTTTTTAGCATGACTGGATTGTGATTGCAGGGAGAAACATAACCAAAATTTTCCAGAGTTTCTTAGAACACCTTTTTAGAAAGTAGTCTTTTTCCTATATAGGGCCAAATTCTTGACTTATGTAATGAGCCTAAATTACCTTGTCCATTTCCAGTCCATGGATTTCAGTGATAAATTTTCAGTTAATTTCACTGAAACCAGTTAGTTAATTTCACTAATGTAAATCTGAAGTAACTGAAGATAAAAGTGTTCCCTGAAAGATTTTATTTTTAAAGGGAATCTGGAAGACTTTAAAGTGAATTCAATGCATTTGCATTGAAAATAAGTATGTGGTGGAAGGCTTAATTGAGCTGTACAGCTCTGTGAATTAAAATGGTTGCACGCTGAACTGAAATTCAGAAACCAAAACTTCCATAGTGCTTCCCAAATTTTTGTAAAGTATAAATCTGCACCTTGAAATATATATGTGTTTAGAAGATGTTTATATCATTGTTTAGAAATTTGTGTATACTTGCTTTTATCAGAATAAACTCATTTTAAACTTTTGTAAGAAGTCTAACATCACTTTGCATATATTAGGAAAAACTTCTTATGCTACAGATTTAGGTAATTCAATTTCTAATGCCTGTTTGTTTTGAAATTGTTTGGTATCTTTCTTTAAAGATGAGAATGAGTTTTTTTCTAAAGCTTTTTATGCATGCTAGGACAAATTTCACCAAAAGGCCCCAAATATTCTGTGCTCAGAATAACATTGCAATTTTTAGCTCAGAGAAGAGCTGTTTGGGGGAAGATCTATAAGCGTGTGATCAGAGGCTAGAAAGTGAATAGAATGTGTTCCTCGGTTCTATAGCTGAACTTCAGATAACTCAGGCCATAACTCTGATAAAAGTATTATAAAATTTTGTATAATCTGACATGTCTAATGACTATTTTCTTTTTTGTTTTTCCTTCTCTTTTCTTTTTTTCTCATTATATGCCCAGTGTATTCCCCTCTTTGTGGAGGCTGTTCTGGAGCGCTTGACTCGAGGAGTTAAAACAAGCGAGCTTCGTACCATGTGTCTTCAAGTTGCCATAGCTGCACTCTATTACAATCCTGACCTACTTTTGCACACCTTGGAGAACATCAGATTTCCACACAATCCTGAGCCCATCACTGCACAGTTCATAAACCAGTGGATGAATGACACAGACTGTTTTTTTGGGCAAGTATTGAGGAGTTTTCTTACAATATTCGGAATTGACCACCAGGTTTTCAACAACATGTTAACTTTTTATCTGAAACACTGTATATATACTTTCTGTTCTGTATTTTGTAAGTTATTTTTAACTGCTCCATTTAATTTAAAAAAACATTACTCTTTCCAGTGAATCCCACACTCTGATTTTAAGTGGATTTTCACAATCAACGTGCATATTTATCATTGTGCCATTGGCTGTTTAGCATACTCCTGAACTTAAACATCACTGTGACCTCCCTTGCATGTGTGTGTGCTGCACTGGTGTGCACTCGGGCAGGAGCTGAACATTTGTAAAGTTAATGAAGGGGAACAAAGCCTGTCATCACCTAGCAAAGCATGCACTTGATGCTGAGCAGAGGTGAAGGCCAGTGCTTGCCTCTCAGCTGAGATGTGGTGTCTAACTGTGAGATTCAAATCCACTTAAAGGCAAAGCAGGCAGTCAGATGTAGTTAACAGCTACCTCTCACCTTGCTGCCTGAGTTTTGTTTTGTTACTGGAGGCTGACGTGTGCCTGCAGGTGTACGGACAGGCTTAGACCGTGCCTTCCTGAAGTTGCTTCTTCCACACCTTGTGGTTATATTATTGTTAATTGCTAAGTTATTTTTATATCTACCAACTTTAGGGAAGAGCAAGACGTTTTAGGATTTCCACGTACCAATTTTCTTTTATGGCTGAAGCAAAGTTCTTGAGCTTCATCTCTTTGTGCTTTTATTTTTTTCTACTATATATCACATGCTGAATGCATACAGAGATGGTAGGAAAGAAGATATTCCCTACAGGTGGTAAACTGAAAGAGATTTATAGCCTGAAACAGTTCAGCCTGGAGCATTCAGTGAGAAAAAATGTTAAGAGTCTGACTAGGCTCCAATCTCAAATAGTACTGTGAGCTACAGTTTAATTTTCAGTTCTGTGTTGTTTTTCAGAAAGCATCAGCTAATGAAACTACTGTTTAAATAAACTCATATTTGGAGCTGAGACAAAGGTTGACAAAGCCTGGGGAAATGAAAAGTTAAGCACGTGGTTGTCATGCCCGTCATTCTGCCCAGACTGCACTTGAATGGCAGCAGAGGATTAAAAATCTCTCTTTGATATGCTGCTACCAGCAGTGAAATAATTATCTGTAATACTGCTTAAATCTAAAAGTCACTCTTCCTTCTGTGCTGTCTCCTCACTTTGTAGCTTCCAGATGTAGGGTAGGGCCTTTGCTGTAGTACTGCTGGTGAGGCACTGTAATGTGCTGTAAGGAGCTTCCTCCCTTTCCCTCAGGAGAGTACTGCTTCTAGAAGACCGTTTGTTTTTTTAAGAGTATTAAAGGAGCCCCATATTCAGAGGCCTAAATGAACAGGAAAAGACAGAAATGCAAAAAAAAATCTGGTGTTCTTGAAACCTTTTCTTGGGTCCACGCCTGCCAAGTTCATGTCTTCATCAGAGAGGAGTGGGCACATTTGTACAGTCCTTTTTCTCATCAAGCTGCCATTTTCTGCTTTGGTTTACACTTAGATTACTTTCCACTAAGAGGCAGTTTTAGGCCCAAATTCAAATCATTTGGTTAACTCACAGATCCTAGAGAAACTGGAGAAGATCAAAGTAGGTGTACCTCCAGATGTGAAGGACCAGGTGAATCTTGCTGTCATTTCTTGGTCAGCTGTGCAGGAAATCTGGGACTTGGTGGTAACAGTGGCTGTTCAAGATGCTTTGTCCGCATAAATCTCACACTCTTAAGTGTGGACACCCCATCCCTGGAAGTGTTCAAGGCCAGGCTGGATGGGGTTTTGAGCAGCCTGGTCTAGTGGAAGGTGTCCCTGCCCATGGCAGAGGGGTTGGAACTAGATGACCTTTAGTGTCCCTTCCAACCCAAACCATTCTATGATTCTATGTCTTTCTTCTGTTCCTGTGAAGTCGTAGTCCCCATAGAGCCTGCTCTGCCAGCAGTAGGGTTATGCATGGCTGCACATGCTCAGGCTGGAGCCAATGGTGTTTGCCAAAAGAATGCAGTATTTCTGGAGCAGCACATGTGAACACATGAGATGGAATCCATGGGAAAAATGGAGGGGAAAAGCCGTTATGGTAAAATAAGTAGCTGTTCTTCCTTGTTATTAAAACCATGGAAACTATTGAAAAAGTGTTACCAAGTTGGTATATTAAAAATTAGCCAGGCAAGGAGAACTCAGAACTCCTTGTAAGACTGTGCATAAATTCAGTATGTCATGGTGGATATCACATGTCTGTGGTTTTGTGCTGAATGTGCCCATATGCCACAGGATATTGTACTTATTTCTAAATGTTTTCTACAGTAACTTCACACTCTAAAGCCTTTTGCAGAAACATTTGTTCCTTACCTCTTTCTACCTTTTTCCTGACAGCTGAGGTTTGGGTGAAACTTCTGCATGACTTATGCTTATTCTCATACTAAAAATTCTTCTGTGGTAACTAGGGTGAAAGGAAAATCTAACTTGCTTCAAAAAAACCCTCAGTAAGTGATGTTCTGGGTTTTTTGAAGCTGAATAGGGTTATATATTTGATAGGAGTTTAAATAGTTAAAAATCCTAGGTTTCTCCGAGTTATAAAAAATATATATATAAAAATCCCAATGATGACTTGGTTCCAACTTTGCAGCTAGAAGGAAATGGCTAATTATTTGCAGGTTATCCAGGAACTGGATTGATGTAATAGAAAGAAACTTGATTCTCACATAAGGGAGCACAGCAAACCAGTAAAAGGAACGGCTTAGCGATTTTTCTCTGAAATACTTTCAGCTTGGTTTAAAATACAAAAGATTTTAAAATCCTTTGTGCTGTATTAGAAGAAAGTGTGTTAGCAAGAAGAGGTCCTGCAGGTTATGAGGACCACACACAGCTTGTTAAAAATAGACTTGGCTTGGAGTCATGCATTGCAGTACTGTGTTGTGTGTTTAACACTCCAGGCTTGATAAACCACTGAGGAATAAGCAGAGTCCCTGATTGTTAGGGAGGGCTATTGTGTGCTTCTGAGCAAATAAGTACAGATCTGAAAGCACAAATTACTAAGGAGAATCATATCCAGGCTCCCTTGAGCAGATGGAAGGGTGCTGAAATAATGAGCCTTTTGATAGCAACGAAATGGTCCTGAAGCCATTCTTTGCTATTATGAAAATATATAAAACCCTGTTTTGCTTGTTCAGTCCTGTGGGTCCTTATTACAACTGGGGCATAGTAGAATACTGAACTTCAGGCAAGGCAGATGCTTTTCCTGCTGTTTGTCTCTGCTGGCAGGTGAAAGAAAAGGCTCCTTCTGGCTCAGGTTCACAAAAGATGGCTCAATGCCTGAATTTCTGCTGTCCTGCAGGGCCTTCTAATAACATGCATATTCTGAAGACATGCGTTCGTTCTTGCAACTCCTCTGTTTAGCAGCTTTAAAGTGGAGCGTGACAAATATGCTGTGGGTTTTGGTCATTTGGGCTGCTTCCCAATGATGACTCCCTTTCAAACAGCAGGGCTTCATTCTTGTACTTTGATTTGCTGTCCCAAAAAGATAATGTAATATGAAGCTAAGCCATTAATTACTAAGATTTTTTAACCTTTTACCATAGCATTTTGCAGTTGGCATTGTTCAATGGTAGCATTTTCAAATGTATGATGAAAAATAGTGCTAAGAGTCGTTAGCTTCTCTGGTGCATGTGGCTGAAATTGCTTCTTTGTACATTTGGGTCTTGAAGAAATTTCATGGCTTCCCAGTGTCAAGTTGCAGAATAGAATCTTGTGCATAGATTACAGAGCTTTGGTCACGCTTGGGTGACAGTGCTGGCAAAAAGAGGAGATAGAGAAAGTTTTTTCCTTTCGTACTTGCACTAAGGACAACTCTCCAAACAACAGCTGTGCTTCATTTATAGGTGGCATTATCTTTAGCTTGGCTTTTGGTCTGCAGAGTGTCGGCATGAGAGCAAATGGCTTGTTTTCAACATGCAGGAGTTAAGTCATTTCAGCTAAGAGGAGTAAGGGATTTATGTCTTTTTTTTCATGAAAGCAGACTCTGTTCCTCTATCTCAGTCTCCCTGGCTGGTTTGTATGCCCTCTTTTGTGTCCCATTCCACCTGTAAAGAAAGGATTATGGTTGCAGGAATGCTCTTCGCCTGCTTGCACTTTGGTGTGTTTTTCAACACGTGTAACGAGGCAGCCAAGCCCAATGTGACAAAGTGGGTCATTTGATATGCTGGTTGACTTTGTTTTTCTTGGAAGGTCTGCTGTGATCATAATGTTCTGCATGGTCATATATAATTTATTTTTGTTGTCAACTTTGAGAGTGAATCACTTCAGTAAACCCTAACAGGACTAACAACATGGGAGGTGTCATAAAATCCCTCTAGATCTCTAACCTTGTTTAAGCACAAGTAAAGTTTAGAAAGCTGCAATACAGGATCAGCTGTGTTACTTAAAGGACATAATAGTTCAGTAGCATGTTATATAGGAACTTTGGTAATGAAATGCAAAGCACTTAAAAATTATATTTCTGTAGCAATTTTTGAAGTGGTGGATTGAGCTGATTGTCCCCCTGTTAGCTTTATTGCGGTCTGTGGTGCCCATCTTATTTCATCTCTCTCAACTTGTATTCTCTTCATTCCAAAGTAAAACTGATTCAGTAATGGAAGTATCCCAAGAGTTTAGAGGGGTGGCCACTTTCTGCCAGCTCTGGAGGTTTGCTTGGTTTCTCTAGGTCTTGCTGGCACTACTTGTCCTGCAGAAGGCTTGCACGGAAGTTGTCAGCATCAAATTGAATAGTTCAAACAAAAAAGGCTCCTCTCAAGCCCATAATGGCAGAATACTGTAATGTTAGCTCCAAGTTGAATCCTTTGATGTTTGCAGTAAAGGAGAACCAAAAGGGTATCTCCAGAAGGCATTTAGAGACTTTTTCTGTCTTGTTTGCTGAAACTTCTCTTTCTGGAAGTGAAAATCAATTCTTGTGTTTAAGAGCATAGGTTCTTACCTGGTTTCCTGACTATGGTCACATAAAAATCTTTCTGCTAATTATTTAATTAATTTCTTTCCCTTCAATTATCTGCAGTTTGTTTTACTGGAGCTCTACTCATTTGCAAGTTCCTAGCTTGAGTATATTGCCTGTTATTCTTGATAAGGTGGAATTATTTCCCTGCTCTCACTGGAGTTAGCAATGTGTCCGAAGTTAACATTAGAAGTTGTGTATTGAAATATGTATAAGACAGCCATTCTGATGGACTTCTAATAATTTACTTCAGCTATCCCTGGGGCATTCCACAAATGCACCCTGCAATTCAATGCATTCGTGCTTATCGTTGCTCTTCACTAATAGTTTTTGCCAGTTTCCATCCCTGAAACAGTACTGCTATCAAAGCCAAGGCAAATTAATTTTCCATCCTATTTAATAATGATAATCTGTGTCAAATGCTTTATTAAAGACAAGATATTCTACATAATTATTAAACAGTAGTTATTTAGCATTACAAATTTTGCATTTGGTAATCAGAAAAAGTGGCTTCAGGAATTTGACCAGTGCTTGAAAGATGTTTAATTGTTACTGGTTGAGTACTTTCCAGTGGGAAACTTGCATTCAGAATAAAGAAAATAGTTTGTGTAGGATCTTTGAACATAGACTTTGAACATAGCCTCTGAGCCATTGTCTTCTGCCATGTCAAGCACCAGGATTTTAATGTTCTCTATATATGCTTGCAGTGAAAATCTGGTTTTTGTCTAACAATTGTGTCTTGTTTCAGACTCCATGACAGAAAGATGTGTATAATAGGACTGAGCATCCTAATGGAATTGCAGAACCGACCACCTGCAGTGGATGCTGTGGCTGCCCAGATTGTTCCTTCAATCCTCCTCCTCTTCTTGGGCTTAAAACAAGTTTGCGCCTCACGAGAGCTCACAGAACATGAGGATCATGCTAAAGATGAAAAACACTTTGCAGAAGATAATGGTAAAATCTCCCCTTTTCACATTGTGGATTTTGTCTGGATTTAATTTAAAGGGGGTAAGAAATTGCAGTTTGTTTTTAAGACTCATTAGTCTGCTGAAAATAACTCAGCTTACTGGATGCTTGAAATACCATCTTAGGAGTTGATTTTTCCTCCCAAAGTGTAATCAAAATGTTTCAAGGTGTAACAGCTAACGTTTGGTGAAAGGGTAGTGTTGGTTTAAGAGTAACTTGCAGGTCCACTCTTCTGGGTTGTAAATATTCTTCTCACATAGGCAGCAGGAGTTTGCCAGGACTCCACTAGGTATATTACTTCCTAGAAAGAAGCTGTTCCTCCTACCCAACTGTTTGAAAGATCTTTTTCATTGAATTTTGAAGGAGATCCTGGCAGGTCTTTGTCCAAGTGGAAAGTTGTTTGCAAAGTGAGGTTTGAGACAGCTGAGGTTCCTGGAGCACACAGGCCTCTAACCTCTGGGTCTGCCAGAAGAGAAAAAACATCAAAGAATGCCTTACAGACGGAATCATGGGGAGGGAATTATGCACAGCATCGCAGGCAAATCTGTTTGACGAGGAGTTGGAGATAGATGTTTTGAGGGCTGAAAATTAATTGGATGTAAGCAGATTATGTAATCCACTTGAATTTCACACGATTGTTCTGTAATGGAATCACAGAATTCTTCTCCATACATGGGAATGCAATATGGAAACAGCACAGGAATTTTCAAATCTCTGTCCTGTGATTCAGTCCCTGCTTGCTGCATCTGTAGTCGTCTTTATTCTTTCTAAGCTGTTAACACAGGAAGAGCTGCAGGTTTGGAACTGAAGGGGTTTTTTTTTAAATCTTGATTATAAGTCAGAAATACTTTTCCTTAAGTAAGAAAGGGCAGTATTTAGAATTGCAGGTTGTAGTTGCATTTTATTCAGGGGGTCATAGTTTCATAAGCAGAATGGAAGGTAACACCAACTTAACGTGTTGGTTTAAGTTCTTCAAATAAGGGAACAATGAAGAATAGAAGGCAGACAGTTGGTCTACAGATGGATTTCTCATGGTTTTATGTACATTTGTGAATTCCATGCAAGTCTCTGTAATTTAAAAAGCAGAGAGATGCACCACTTCATGGAAGACATTTCCTCAGAATTTTCAGACCCGATAATTGCACAATGGCTGCATAAATGAAAGAAGAAAAAGATGGCAGTTTCACATTCCTCAGGTCTGCATAGAAACAAAAGTTTGACTGATCTTGAATGTAGGAAATGTTTTAAAAGCTTCATTTTTCCAAGACTTCAGAGATTTTGGGGAAGGGTATCCCCTTTCCAGCCAAAACCTAAATTTACTGATTGTTTTTAATTCATAAGTCATTGCTTCCTTATAGCTTTTAAACTTTGTTTTACGAAACATATCAATGCTTTTGCAGAAGAGATACCGAGCGATGAGGATGAAACAAATGAAGTGAGCCAGGCAATGCAAGAGAACCACGGTGGAGGAGGAGGTGGCAGTGCTGGAGGTGGAGAGGAAGAGGATGAAGATGATGATGATGATGATGACTGGGATGAAGATGCATTGGAAGAGACTGCTCTTGAAGGGTTCAGCACACCTCTTGACCTTGAAAATGGTGTTGATGAATACCAGTTTTTTACACAAGCACTTCTAAGTATGTGTTTGCTGGTTGGCAGAATGATACAACATAATGAAATTGGAGATGTTTATGGTCATCACTGGGAAAAACCCTTTGTTATGAGTAATAGTTTAGATTACTGAAACTGGTAAATGTGATCCTGCTTTCTAATGTTAGTTCTAAGATTTTTTGGCTTACAAGTGCTGCAAAAAACAAATGGTAGCAAATACAGCCAGAGATTAATTCTCTTCATGTTCTCCCTCAGAATTTTTCAATCACAACCTGAATTAAGTGGGGCTTGGTCGCTAGAGGGACTCCTATATAGAGAGAAATATTTGTCACCTAGATGTTAATGGAGAAATTATTTTCTCCCTTTCCTGTTTGACTAATCCTGTTGCTTTTAGTTTTCATATGAGTTTTAAATGAGAATATTCAATTCACATTGTCCATGAATAATGGCCACATGGTTAACTTTCTGTTTCAGAAAGCAGAGGATGTAATTAAGTTCCCCAAAATGGATTGCCTCTGTTAGAGTGGGAATTCTGTGCGAAGAAAACCGACTGCAATACTGATCATGTTTTGCAGTGCAGATTCTGTTTTAAAAAACCAACCAGAATATCCATATGTTTCATTTTGTTTTTCTGAAATGAACTTGCATGTAAGCTGATGATCACTTTTCCTCTGTTGCTGCTCTGACAGCGGTGCAGAGCCGGGACGCAGCCTGGTACCATTCGCTGACCGCGCCATTGAGCGAGGATCAGAAGAAACAGCTGCAGGAGATTTACGCATTAGCAGAGCACCGGAGAACTGCTGCAGGTGAGTCACTTCCCTGGGCCCGTTTCAGCTGTTGCAGAGATGTTGGAACTGCTTCTAATCTGTAACAACAACCTCTGTGCTAATTGGCATTTTCTAGGAAGCGTGAGCAGGATATCATGATTACATTATTCCTTGCCTGGAAGTGTGTGTTATTCAGAGTAAGTTTACTGTTGTTTCTAATTAATTGCCTTCTCATTGACTTGTGCTGCTGTCTGAACAGGGTATGAACTAGTTTTACACAATCTGACATTTGAAATGAAGAACAAATTAAGGCAATATCTACCTGTCAGCCAGGCATTTGATGAAGATTACTATCAATTATTATGTGTTTAACAGTTTTGTTACTTTTTGACCACTTACATTGCCTTTGCAGTCAGTGTGAGATTTTAGGAGTATAGAAAACATGCATCATGGAAAATAAATTCAGATTTAATCAAAAAGAATGCAGAACGGTGTAGCATAGACTGATTCTGTAAAGGATTAATTTCTCAACGCTGTTGTAGAGGTGTGCACATTTATTCCTTTAGAGAAAATCTGAGTGTAATTTATTCCTGTCATTGCATTTAGGGAATGAAATTTTGACTCAAGTGGGAGTTTTTTCCATAACTTTGCATTCTTAGCTGAGCTGTATTGTCTCTGACAAAGGTGTTCTTTAGAGGCTATTTTTCATATCCTTTTTCTTTGGATTCTAGAGACTAAGACAATAGAACAACAAAGTGGCTACACATTTGACAACAAAGGACTGATCACAGCATTTAACTTTGCTGGAAGTACTCCCGGTGGCAACTGAAGGATCGGCTACAAAGGTCAATAGGAAGGGTCTCATCATTACATTTTCTTGAAATCACCGTGACTTCTGAGTGATAGGGGAGGGTAATTTAATGCTGCTGAAGGTTTTCTGGAAAATAGCAGTGTGCTTCCCCCACCAGAATGTTCTTTCTAACCAGCTACTGTAATGTACAAATTCTTGTGGTGTTTTTATAATTTGATGGACTGAAAGGAAACGTTCATCCTCAAGGAACCTGAATGACCGGGAGGGGCCAGGCTGCATCTAATTGAGTTGCACTTCTCAGGTTTTTGCTGTGCAGAATTGATAGATTCATATGGATAACAGTGCCTTCTGTTGTACATGGATTGCCTGAACAAATGGATTTTGGAGTGCATTATAATTTTTTAAGTGTAAGGACATTTCTTGATACACTGTAAGCCTTGGTTCCATGTTTTCCAATCACCTGCTTTTTACTGCTCGGTTTAATTGTTTGTTGGTTGCATACAAATTGCTGGGTTCAAAATATTATCACACCTTCCCTATTTGGTGCAGACCAAATCTATAGAGGGAGGTGTCTGTTGGAGTTGCAAAGCATACACTGGTTATGTCAAAGGGTCTTAAAAAAATGGCGGATTTTCCCTTGATGCAGTAGTCTTAAGTTATTTCTCTTAGTCATGAATTCAACTTGCTTGAGTTACAATGGCTTGCCTGGCAGGTGGCTACCCTAAATCTACATCAATATTAGCTCCTGCCTGGACAAGTGGTGTGGCCCTCTCATGTAGATTTTCTACATGACAACTTATTCCTACTGTTATTGATGAATATTGGATTATACATGGGAAAATCTCTTCTGTTTTTATTCATTCATTACCATTCCAGTGGTAGTACTGAATAATGTGGTACAAAATACTTGCAATATTTTATTTATTTTGATAGAAGAAGAACAGCTTCAAACTTACTTCTTACTGTTACACTCTGTGATTGTATTTCTGGTCTGCATTGCTGTTGGTTATTCTTGCTCCATGTTGAAATTTCTTTATCTGACAGAGTTTTTTTCCTAAATTTTGAAGACTGCTTTCACCAGTGGAGGTTTAGACTAGATATTAGGAAAAATTTCCTCCTGGGAGGAGGAGTCACACGTTGGGACAGGTTGCCCAGGGAAGTGGGAAGAATCAACATCCCTGGAAGTGTTTAAACAACACATGGACATGGCACTTAGGGACGGGGTTTAGAAGTGAACACTGGGTTAACAGTTGTACTTGATGATCTTAGAGGTCTTTTCCAGCCTAAAGGGTTCTATAGAACAAGGTGTTTGTGGATAAGTTCATTTAGAGAGGAAGTGATAGCAGTACTAATTTGAATAGGTGCCCCTCCTTTAGGTCTATTGGGATCACAGTGGTGTAGCAAAAAGCAGTAGGGGTGCTTTAGAATGTGAACTTTGGATTGGAGATAAAATGTTTAGACCAGATTTTGTCTCTATGTGGTAATTTCTTTATGATTTAAAAATACTTACCAAGCAATTTTAAACACGTACTGATAATCTATTTCTTTACAGCAGTGTCCCAAATAGAAAGTCAAAGCCTTTCCTGTACACCATCAAATTTTCCACAACTACAGTAAATTACAGACTGCTGGCCCTGTGCAGTGCTGAAGCTTTCATTTTGTCATTCTGGTTGAGTCTGATAAATCTGAAGCACTCTATGCCTTGGCTTGTATAAGAGGCCAGAGGATCTCTGCCTGTTCCTTCTGGAATTTTCCTAGCCTGGCAGCTGTGGGGCAGAAGGTTCCCTACACTTTCCTGTTTCCTGCACCTTTGTGTCAGACTCTAAGGCTGTTCTGTGCTGCCGCTTCCTTTTTCTTTTTTTGCCCTCCTCTCCCCAGCAGCTGTAGAGTAAAGTTGGCCTGGTTCATGAAGGTTTTTCACTGATGCTACTTAGTTAGTAGCAACAGTGAAAATGTCTCGCTTTTAGGCATGTTGTACATGCAGAAAACTGTGAGAATTCCAGGGCCTGTATTTCCAAAAGGGAACAGTCTGCTGAGCTGCATTGGACAGGCTCTTTAA
This sequence comes from Edolisoma coerulescens, assembly GCA_013397115.1. Lineage (NCBI taxonomy): Eukaryota > Metazoa > Chordata > Aves > Passeriformes > Campephagidae > Edolisoma > Edolisoma coerulescens. The sequence goes on from VWZW01001228.1 coordinate 569,935, forward strand.
GGTAAAGCAGCAAGAGGGCCAGGATATCCTTTATTTTGAATGTCAAGATATGAAAATTACAGGTCACTTTCACTAATTTAGGCCTTGGGGTGTATTGACTGAGACAATAAGTAGGAAAGCATTACATCCAATTTGTTGGGGAGTTTATCAGAAACCACAGAAGTTTTGAAATCATTCACAAATTTAAGGAATGGTTTTTGGAAGTTAAGGGCATTGACGACTTCTACCTGTCTATTGAAGTTAGGTATTAGGCAGGTAAACTGTTGAAGCCCTTTATTATTTTATTAAAAGAAACAAGATTGTCAAGTTGGGTTTCTTTCAAAGCCCATTGGTCTTCTCTACACTGGCATGCAGAGTAGAAGATGGATTTATTTTTCTTCTGCTAATGAGGTTGATTGCACAGTCACAGGCTAATATTTAAGAGTTTATGTGTTCAAGGTAAAATCTGCTTTTGCATAGCATCATCTTGGTGTCACTCAGCTGAACTATGGCTGCTCCCTGGTTCTGCTTCTTGTATACTTTTCAAATCAACTGCCGAGAAAATTTCATCCAGATGTTTTGTACAAGAGTTTAATTAGCAGCGTGGAGTCGGGTATCTTTGTTGTCTATTTTGCAGTGGGGTCCGAGATGTCTGAGGGAATGGCATGTAAAAAGGTTAAATGCCTTTCCCTTCCCAGAAGATTCATGAGCAAATGTTTCTACTGGCAAAAGCAAATGTTAATTTTTTTATTCCTTTTTTTTGAAAAGGGTTTTCATCCAAAACGATTTATTGGGCTCTGGCCTCCACTTTAACATATGGTTCTCTTTTAACATGATAAATACCCGTTTGTACATGATCATAAATAGGTAATGGATTTTAGGTGTTTCTTTCTGAGCTGTGTCCAGCTTTGTACTACATTAAAGGGAGAGTTACACAAATGTGCATTTACTGTCTCACTTTGAAGCCAAGGTAATCATGGAATATCAGATACCAGCACTGCCAACCAAGCATGATGTACTTGCCATTGGAAGGACAGAGAATCATGAATGTATTGCAAAATAAAACAAAGGCTGATAACTGGGCGTGCCCGTATTCCCAAAGTGTAAAGATGATCCATATGGGCACCACAGTGGCTTTACATAGGAAATTAATGTTATGGGGATTATAATCATAGCAAATGTGAACTTACATAAGCTGCTTTTCCATATAAAATTAACTGATCCTGGGTATTGAACTGCATATGCTGTTTTGTCACTTGTTAAGAATCACCACATGTTTTGGCTGCCTCTTTTTGCTCTCTCTATTTAAGCATTGAAGTACGTGGCTTGTTTTCATTACAAAGCAGAATCTTTAATCACAATGGCCAGCTCCAGGAAGAGTGCAGAATATCAAGCTGAGGAAAAGGTTAAAAAACCCCAAACCTCAACAATCCCCCAAAACCTACATGTGCACAATCTGACTGAAATAAATGTGCTTTGGGAGTATAAGTCAAAATATGTCAAGAACGCTACACAAAATGATATTGTGAGATTCTTTGCTTTAGGGAAAATTGCTGCCTGTGGGGTGTCAGGGAGCCATGAAATGCTCTGCTTTAGGATATGCCCTCTGCCTGTGAAGTCCTGGCAGTTTGTGACTCTAGATTCCATCGTACGTTGTAGAGGAGAGATGGTAGGACAGTAGAGGATTTTTTTTTCTTACTACAAAGCCCGAGTCTGTCTTGAAGACAAAATGAATGATTAACTGTCCTGTTTTCAGAGTACTTTTCTGTATTTTTCTTCCCTCCTTTTCTTCTTTTGTCAGCCACAATGTTACTGAATGTTTCAGGGAGTTTTCAAAATACCTGAAAAGGTAAACCTTAAACAATTTTTATAAAATCTCTTTTTCTTGAAGCAGTGCAATTTATCAGCTGCCTTTCTCTCTGTAGAACAGTGTCTCATTGGACATACACAGATGATACAGAACTTCAAAAGCCCCTCACTTGTGCCTGTGGTTTGATGAGCCTCTCTGTGATTTACTCCTTAATATGGGCACTTTGAAATCCCCACACCTTGTACTGGAATTTGCTATGTAATGGAGTAGCCAGTCCTCATTTTGAGATATGCCCCAGTCAGTCTTTTGTTAATACTTGGCAGTCTGGTGGTCAGTTCCTCAAGGATCTCTATCTCTGATTGAGGACATTCTTCAAGTCCAAGAGACTGTCTCTGCAGGTGGACAGAGAATCAATTTTCCCTCAATGAAGAAAAGCATACAGCAGGCATGGCTATGAACTTCTTGATCTTAGGAGTAAAAATACCATTCTTTTCTCTGGGATATCAGATTTTACCCCAGGTGAGTGTGATACAGTAGAGATGCATGTTCCTGTTGTGTTTAAGGAATCCAGACACTATTCCAGATACCAGAAAGTCTCGGTATAAAACTATATTGTAAAGAGGATGTATGAACAGGCCAAGCTGCTTGGTGCTTTGGACACCTCTTCCACTGCTACTACTTTTGTAAAACCAATCTGGGAAAATCAGTGTAAAATGAAAGAAAATTAAAGCAGTGCTTGGGCACTAGACAGGCAGAAACTTTCCTGGCCTGTGGATCTAATTCCTATACTCACTGCAAATACACTCAGATACTCTTCAAATACAATATGCATCATCTGTGTGGATGTCAGTACCCTGACTCTGACAGCCGTTAATGAGAGGTGAAGACTTAATGTCATTTTTCTCTGGCAGAAATCAGATGCATCCCTTTAAAAAGTCTGGAAACTACTTGTCCTGGCTGATATGCAGTCACCAACATGAGACACTCAGTGGGATTGGAATCTTTCTTAAAGATTATCAGCATACCTCCTAAAGGGCTACTGAAAGCGCTCTTTGTCTATGGAGCTGGCAGATGAACTACTGTTGGACTAGAAGAGTTTTGGGGAGCACCAATTCAGAGAGAATCTGCAGGCATATGTAGTTGTGATGAATTGGGAAAGGATCCATCTAAATTGAGGTGATGCATTTGATATGATCTGAGATCTGAAGCATTCCCATTGTTGCCTAGATCTTCTAGAGAAGCGTCCAAGAACTTGGTCCCATGCCTTCCTTTGGGAAGAGAATGTGCTTGGGCAGCCCCAGGTTTGGTGCGATGCTTTGAACTTGAGATCAGAAAACAATTTTGAGTACAAGTTGTTCATAACAGAAAAATGAGGTGGAAGTGGTATATTAATGCTAGAATTCTCTTTGTAGGCTGTATAGAGGTTCACAATTTAAGTGCTTGGCTCTGTTCATGGTGGAATAGGAGGTGAACTTTCAGATACATGGATTTCTCCAATGTGAATACAACAGTGTCAGCTGCAGGATTCACCTGAGGGAGTGTCGGTCAGGGGCTGCCCGCTGGACCATCCAGATTATGTTACATGAAATGAAATGCAAAAACTGTAAAACTACTTGATAATTAAAGCTGTTGAGCAACAAAAATTTTCTTGAAATGAGATTTTAATATTATTCTCAGGTATGTTTTAATTTTCATGTTTCATGCCCTTATACAAAATGCAAAATTACTGCATAACTTAGAGGCCTGTTCATTTTTCACAGAACTGTTTACCGTTGAAGGTGTTTATCCAAGAATTGTTCCTCATTTTTGGGTATTTTCAATATGTTTGTTCGTGAAGTTGCACATACCCATCTTTCACCACTTTTCGTGCAGAGATCTTGGAAATGAGCTTAACAAAAGGAAGAACAGTGCTTTGAAAAGAGAAGACTATGCATAAGCAGGTTATTTTTAGAAAACAGAACTATGGCCTCTGAAGAAAATACAAAACAATAAATATTTATACAAAAGTGCATGAGGTAAAGAAATTAATGTAAGACAATATAAGCAAGACATGTTCTTTGATCACAGCTGTAAGATTTATTTTTCATTGCCAAACAATGTGTGACACTTGCTTTTGATTGCATGTGCTGTTGGAATAACGCCTAACATAAATCACATGAAATGTTTTGGGGGCTCAAAAAGAGACCAAAGAGAACATGCACATTTCTTTTGATATTAAGAGCAAAGAGATGAGCCCATGACTGCTGTGACTGGAGGGAGCCTGCTATGCTACATTAGCAGATTGAATTGCAGGATCATCACCTTTGTAAAAAGCCTGAAATACTAAACTCTGGGTTGGCTTTGAGGGCAAGAATTGACAAATGCAAAGCATGCATTGATGACAAGAAGAACCTCTTCCTAGCTTAAAGAATTCTGTACAGTGTTCTCTTAAGCTGTGCTGAATTTGCTTTAAAAACAGTAATAAATCTTATTGCTTAGGTCGAATGTTCCATCTGTTGTGCATTTATATGGGAAGAATAATATTTCTTAAAAAAATGTAGCATGCCACCTACCGAGGAGCCAAATCTGATTTTATAGCTGCTTTTCATACAGCCATATAACTTTTCTGCAAGAACACCCGAGAATTTATTTTAAACAAATGCGTGTGTTACCCAGAGTTCATATGTGCATTTGTGTAGCAGTGTGTTTGTTAATCTCTGACTCGTGAAGGCAACTGTTCACTTACACACGTTGGCTGTGAAAGAACATAACTGATGTTGAGGCAGAACACCCAAACACAATTCTCAAAATATCAAACTAGTGAAGAAAGTCATCTGCACCAGAGCTTGGGCCAGTCGTCTGTGCATGGAATTCATAAAGAAGATCCTTTTACCAGGCCTCCACAGGACAAGAAATGAATCCAGCTGGAACTGCAAGCCTGGTATTTGTATCAGTGGAGTATTTCTCTGATGGTGAGTTGTTGAAGTAGCCTGTTTGCTAAATTGCATTGATTGATAATGCTTGCCCTTTACTGTATGGGCCACTTCTGTGTATCCTCCACAGTCTGTCTCTCCAAAAGCAGTGGTTAGTGGTCCACATTTTTTAACTAGGGAGGCTGAATTAATGTAGTTTATTAGCCCAGAGCCATAGCAACAATGTGTTGCAGCTGGCATGAGAAATTAAAATTCTGGCTCTGTATAAGTGCCTGGGAGTTTTGCTATTGGCTCTAATGGAACTAGGATTTTACCCATGCAATTTGCTAGGTCCTGGTGTTTGGATCACTGCTAATACCTTCCACAGAAGCCCTGCCAGAACATATTTAATTTATGAAATTGCTCAACAACAGCGAGTTCCACTATTGAACTGCAATTTTAATCTGTCTAGCAGTGACATTGTTTAATTGTATTTTGCGTGGATTGCTTGGTATGACAAGCTCTTCTGGAGAAAAAATGGTTCTCAGCGAGATGGTGAATGTCATCCCAATTGCTAATTCCCCTTGAGGCTTTGGAGGGAACCTGATGGATTGGAAGCAGAACTCCAGATGACTGGCAGTATCATCTGTGCCATGTGTGAGGGTACAGGTTGGGAAGCCCCTCTGCAGGTATTAACAAACATCCTGGATTGGTTGTGAAGTTGTAGGTTGTGATTGCCACTTCTAACAGGCTCTAAAGAGTGTATTTGTTACCAAAGTAAATACTTGACTCCTATGCTGCCTCCTGTCCTCTGATAGTGTTGATCTTTTTTTAACTAGAATCACATTCTTAGCCTAAATTCTAACTCCCAGTCTCTTAAAATGGTAATTTGTTTCATTTGGTCCCCAGCAAGGGTGAAATAGGATCAGTGTTGGCTTTCTCTTATTGCCAGGTATGTTAAATGAGTAATTTAAATAATTTAATTACCCGTTTGATTAAATTACTGGGACTTTACCAACATCATGCAGTTTCCTGCTGAATTTTTTTTTCTGGCAGAGCTCAAGCTACATGGTATTGTGTGCACATCAGGAAGACTCTCCATAGTCATATAAATGAGATTCCAAGCAAAATACAGAGTATGGAAAGGTCATGTCAGTATATGAATAATGGATTTTTTCCTTTTTTATTAAATATATTGGCCTTCTATCTCTCAGCACCTTGTAGAGCAGAATGTGCAACGACAACAAATAAGGGTGCCTTAAGCAGTTTCTATTAAATATAAATACTCCATACTGTCCTTTTTACACAACATACCTTGCCTTGCACCTGCCTGCCCTGAGAGGTTGTTGTGCAAAGTGGGGGAGTGGGGCCAAATGTCTGCACTTTTGTGTAGGGATTTGAGCACAGCCATGGGGCTGGTACTCGGCCCTCTGCAGCAGTTGTAGCTGTGCTCTGCAAGAGCTGTGTCCTCACAGGGAGAGCACGCCCTGTGTCTCATGTTCCTCCTGCCATAAGGATCTTGTGGAGGATGCAGGGGGTTAAACCAAACCGCAGCGAGAGTAATTGGAGAACACTGCAGTGCATCTGACTGCACTGAACTGAACCGGTTATCGCCGTCCTTTGCTATGTATAGAGCACTCAGAAATGTGTCAGCATGAGGTGAGATTAAACAGAGACATGGAGTCTAGTTCCTCAGTGTGACTAGGATCATCATTCTGCCAAACAAGAATCAACTCAGTTAGGGTGAACAGCGTGATTAGCTCAATTTCTATTACTGTTTTGAAGAAAAACTGACAGGATCTGTCTGCACCATTGTGATGGAAGGAAAACAAAAAGCCAGCCTGGCCAAGAGAGAATCCATGCACAAGAAATACCCTAAACATTGATTTCACTGGAACAGCAAGCATGGGAATCTCTGCAAAGAAGAGTGACTACTCCAGATGTTCAGTTACAGAATATTTATCCCAATGTGTTGTTAGTCAAAAGGTTTACTGATTACATGAAGGTAGGACTAAGGTACAGAGGTTGCAAATACTTTCTCATTGTGCTCTTCTGATCTGTAAGTACTTTGGAACCGAGGGCTGTCTGAGCCACCAGGCTAGAGGCTCTCAAGGAACTTTCCTGGCTGCCAAAGGTTGTTCTGTCAGTGAGGGAGAATTCTGCAGTCTCAGGGTGCCTCAGTTATTGTGGTTGCTTTTTCCTAAGTCTTGTGAAGGCTCATTTGATTTTTTGTTTAATGGGATTTTCTATTGGTGATTGATATTCTTCTAATAAAATACACAAACCACTGCCACTGTGTGGCTGAAGTAGCAGCTGTTTGTGGTTGCAAACCATGCCTGGCTGCCTGTCGCAGAAGGAGTGTTTGTGTTCGTCTCTGTCTGCTCTGATTGGGCTTTGTTACCCTCTCACTTTGCTGTCTGTTCTGTAGCTTCACAAGGCAGTGATCTTCCAGGGCATCAGGATCTTGTCTTAAATCTTCAGCTTCTGCTTTTTGTAAACACAGAAATCTTCTCACTTAATTGTGATCTGTATTCCTCTGAGTTCCTCTCACAGGTGCACCTCTTGGGCATTTGGGGCTATGATCTGCTGAATTAGGAAGAACTGTGCAGTGGTGCTAGAATTTTCTGTCGATAGATATTCCCACAAAGCATGGATCATGAGATTCTCTTACTGTTCTGTTTCTTTCTTTAGATACAGTTTTGTGTGAAATGTTTTCAAATAGATTTCGAGCAATTTTTTATTCAGCATTTCAGGGCCAAATTACTGAATCAAGACCCGAATCTTTATATGGTGAAATTCTGTAACTGTACTGCAAGTTGGGGAGGATACAGAAAACATGAGGCAAACACATCCAGGATTAACTATGACAAGAAAAGAAGAGTATATTGCTTTGTTTATAAACTGTAAATACTTAGTTTATATCTTCATATTTTTGCTCTGTTCCAGTTTTGGGCAGGAGAAGATTTAATTTGCTTCTACTTTTTATTTGGTATGGAGCTGTAGTTGACTTTTAACTCTGGATTTTACTTTATGACAGTATTGCTGCAGGAAAATATAGCACCAGCTACTTAATGTCAAAGGATGTGTGCTAGTTTATTTGGTTGCCATTTTTGTGGCTTTTATCCAAGGTCACTTGTGTTATAGGACGCCTGAGTCTAAGATTTATTCTGCTGCAGGAGATTGCCTAACAGTACACTAACAATTAATAATCTAAAGAATTTTTGAAGCTGTATTAAAGCACGGGGAAACATTTCATCCTTCTCTGAATGGTTTCTGTTTCACAACATAACTTTGTACAATAACATTTTCTTACTTTTAAAAAATATCCCCCTTTTGGTTGAAGAAAAAATAGAGGGCAAATATCAGCAACTGTGGACCTTTGAAGATATACAGATAAGCACTAGGATATGGAATGCTAATGGGTAGTTATGGAAAAAAATAAGCACACTACCTGATTTTAGGCACCTAATTTAGATTACGAGGCTTATCCTGTTAGGTTTTTGTAGGAGGATGAGGATAGCCAGAGTTGTGCTCCTAAGGCATCAGATGCTCAAAGTCATCCTCTGGCAAAACCTGCTTCCTTGTCATAAAGCAAGCTCAGGGAAATGAACCATTCATGTTGGGTGGGGAGTTTTGCTAATATAAGTGCACCCCCAGTGGGTTTATTTTGAGGGGAAAGAGAAACACTCAGAAGAATTATAACCTACAGTAATTAGAGAAGAAAAGTCTCCACTTGTTTGCTGATTGTGTGCGAGTGGATAGTCAGTTTTGCTGATGTTTGTGCGTAAGAGAGATTCTGAAACATGACTAATTTGATGCATATGCTTTGTCTTGCCATGGTAAATTATAACCTTTCCTTGCCCGGGAGCTGAGCTGTAGCTCTTCTTCTGATTTAAAGTGTGTTATGTTGCCTTAATTGCACCATTTATCACGACTTTTTGGTGCTTTTTAATTTTGCTTTTTACCGTGGATTCTCTAACCCAAGTAAATGATACTACAGCGTTCAGGAAACTTGGGGGGGCATTTAAGTCATCACTTCATCAGCGCTCTGAAAGATAATCTCTGAACACCAAAGTTGTAGGACCTTTAAAAAAGGCCATTGGCAGGAAGAGCTTGGAAATCTGCGCAACAGAAGCACCTAAAGGTACGTAAGGTTCTGATTCTGAGTCACTGAAGGTGTTGAGCCCCTGGGCAGGTGGTGTCCAGATCTGTCTTTCAGAATGAGGGGAAAGCCCTAAAGAAAGGAAACATAGCCCTTGAAGGAGTATGTTACAGAGCTGAATTTTCTATCAATTTCTATTACTATCCCTCCTTGAAGACTTAGAACCAGAACTTAGTTCAGGTTGGAAGGGAGCTTAGGAGGTTCCTAGTCAACCTGCTGCCCAAAGCACGGTCAGCTCAGAGATCAGAGAAGATGGCTCAGAATTGTTTCCAGCCAGTCTTTCTGCTCTTTCTGTAGGATGGGCAGGGGGAATTCAAGGGTAGCAGAATAGCTTGGTTGGCCTGTGTGGGCAGAGATCATTAGGAGGGCAGGTGCTTGACTTGTTCAAAATGTAATAATGGCAATAATCTGGAATGAAGTGGCTCTCCTTCAAGCAGAGGATAATTAGCCTTTGCATTTGAAAGGAAATGAGCAGGAAAAGCAATAAGCATTAGGCATGAGTCCCACTGCCATGCAGTTTCTAACTCTGGAAACCACAGCTTGCTTCAAGGAGCATTGGCTTCAATTGCAAGGCTATGTCACTTCCTCAGAGCATGCCAAAAGCTGAAGCATGAACTGTAGAGTTCTGTGGCATCACGAACTATAGAGCTATGGGGGAAGGGAAGGTGTAAAGGGAAAACCCACATGAGAAACCAGTGGCTGTTTGGAGTGCAAAGTGTCAGCAGGTGTCTGGTATGTTCTGCTTGCTGAGAGAAGCTGGTGGCTTATTATTCACAAGAGAAAGAAGTATCTCTCTGACAAAAGATCTAAGCATGGGAGAACCAGATGAATGGAGGGACCTCTGAAGGTTTCAAGGAGATGGGTTGTGACCCCCATGTTCTTTTCCAAGAAGGCAAAGCATATTGGTGAAGGAGGAAAGGCTAGACAGGGAAATACTGGCTTTTGATGGCTGTGAAAGGCACCTGCAGGCATTTACTTTGTGTTACTGTCAAGGACAGTATGGGCACATTCCTGTCCCTGAAACTGCTCAAAATGTAGCATAGAGACACACAGGCAGCACAACTGTGTCTTCCAGTCTCTAGTTTTGCTATCAGACTTCACTTCTTTGCAGTGATCCCTCTATGAGAGGTGCAGATGTATACTGAATATATATATATGTATGTATAATTGGTATAATGTTTATTTGTACAATGTATTGTCTCTTTATGGATGTACTGAAAAGCCAGATAGGAGAGACCGGTTTGTGGGAGGGTCTAGATAACAATGTGGCATTGAGGAAGAGGGGATACACAGGTATAGGCAAGTTTAGGGAGAAGTTGGAAAGCCATTAGTACAGCTACGGAGCCCCTCCTTTCTCCAGTTTAAAACACATCTGTAACTCCTAGATCCTTGCTGTCACTTGTGGGGGAAACGTTTTCCCTCTGGTCCCAAACGGAGATCTCCACCACAAAGCTGAAGCCTGCCACGTGCAGGTCCAGCCAAGGGACACGCGTGGGGGCAGCGTGGAAAGCCTGCCCTGGGCTGTGGCGGTGTGCCAGCCATCCTGCCGGCTGTGTGGCAGGGAGGGAGGGAGAGGGAAGGTCAGTGCCCGACACGCGTGGGCAGGGCGGGAGCGGCCGCGCCGCTGTCCGTGGTGCTGAGCCGGGGCTGCCTCGGTTGGCTTCCTGCCTCGTCTTAAAAAGACGGGCTGCTCTACAATCTTCCTGCTTATACCATCTGTGTCATTTCGCAAATGGTGTGGCCCGCTGAAACCCAGGGATTTTCACCGTGGCAGGTAACTCTGAATATCTCCACCTAGAGCCACGTTTCCTATTTCCTCACAGAAAGCTGCTATTATGGAAATAACTGTCTGCTAAGCTGAGCACAGTGGGGAGTTGTCAGGAAGATGATTCTTCTGAAAATGCCAGTGAAATTCTGCTGAAAATGGCTTCACCAAAGCAAGGAGAAACTCCTCTCACACCATCCCAGTACATCAACCACAGAGCTGCAAAACCTGGATCCTTAAGATCCTGACTGATGTAGCTGAGCTGCTATATGCTCTTCATTACAATACTTGATTGCCTAGAACTGCTTACAGTGCCTAAAAATATCTGATATATTCAAACTATCGGCAACACATCCAGCATATAGTACTGAGTGCCACCCACTGGCTTGAAATATTTTTTTCACCATGTGCCTGACTTGCTACAGGAGCCAGAAAGCAGGAGAGAGACAGTCAGGAGTGACACTGAAAGGAAGAGTCTCCCTTATTATTTAGCTAACATGTTGAATTGGTTTATGGTTCAAAGTTTTGTAGTACTAAAAGCTCTTTGTGAGGTGTGATTATTTAAATTGGTGCAATCTCTCTGATGATGTTGAAGTGCTGCTTTGAGTCCAGCAGTTCCTAGGAAAGCTGATAGCAAAAGACAGTTCTATAGGTTGTATTACATACTTGTGTCATGGTGTTTTGCTCCATGTTGGGCTCAGCTGTACCATTCTATAGGTGACTAGCATTTAGAGATTTAACCTTTTTAGAATAAGATGGATTTATTTTTCACTTGAATATGTTCTTGGATTTCTTCTGACAGAGTATGTATGGCAGTCAGGCTTACAATCTCAACACCCACCATCACCTTGATTCCCTAGGCCGACTGAGCATCCAAGGAAGGAGTGTGTGGAAGGAGATCCTAGATCTCTAAACACATGCTTTCTGATGCTGTAACTTCTGTCCATCATCCCTTTAGGCAGCTTTCTGAAAAGCCTTTGTTAGTAGTCTAGGACACTTTTTCCTTCTGTTCCTACGTTTCTCTTGCATTGGGTCCTGTTTCAATTTAATTCAGGGAATGACAGAATGCCTTTATTCAGAATGGCAAAGCCTTGGCTGTAAGACTCACAATGTTGATTTGCAGCCTTTGATATATAATAGCTTTATTTCTGTATGTGTTGTTCCTTGCACTTGCATGAAGGAGGTGATGTTTCATCTACAACAATATTACTTTCAACATAAGGGCTTGTCCTCAGGAGTATTGTTAGCATGGGACATTTTTGTATTATATATTAGATTTCATGTGATTCTAGAAATCTCTGCTTCATTTTTCCCACATGTTCAAGTAATGGCTGTACAAAGGAGGCTACTCATCTTGCCTGTGTCAAGCAAGAACTCATTTCAGCAATCGATGTGCCATCACCCAGTATTTGCCTGCAGGACTCTGTTCTGCACAGGGAGAGTCAACCATAGAGGAAAAACTCCAAAAGTGGAGTACAACCATTTATAAACCTGTGACAAAATGTAAACCATGTTTCCCATTAGAAGTTGTGCCCGAGGATGCCCTAACGTATAATTTTTTATCCCATGATCTTCAAGAAAGATGTACACATGATTTTATTTTTTTAAAATAGAGATCACGTTAGGAAGATCAGGTCAGGCAGATCTCAGCTAGCCATCAAGATGATTTTCATTCTGTATGTCACCAATTTGTCATTCCCAAAAGGCTAAAGTTTTTATTAGGTTTGATTGCATGAGGTGATAGGCACAGGTTTAGTTTCCCTCTGCGGTATTGAAGCCTTGTTGATGCAGGAAGACAACTGATATCTTCAGACACCAAAATGTTTAAATGAAGTAAGATATGATTGTCTGGCAAGCATATTCTGTCAAGTGGAAGAGAGCTTTGTTAAAGCAGAGCAGTGTCTGTTATGTCTCTGTTATGAAATACTAGTTTTCTGACCTGATTATTCATATGGAGATTTTAGAGAGAGGCATGGAGCACCCTCAGTTGCTCTGTGAATAGTATCAACATATCACTCCTTTTCCAGAGCTATTCACCACCTAATTTCACTGGTCTCTGGTGTGACTAGACCCCAGGGAAACATCTTATGTGCTTTTTCTTCCCTGCAAAGCAGGAAATTGCCAATTTTGCATTATCAAAGGAAGGAGAGTTTGATGGAAAGCTCTCTCTGTGCTTCACTGTGACACACAGTTATGCAGTAAATTTGCCAATGGCTTCCACTGCCCAACAGAATTCCCACCCTAAGGCTGTGTGGAAAATGTTCTGGTTTTGGAGAACACGTCTAGGTAATGTCTCTGTGATCTTTAGAGGCAACAGATTATCTGTGGCAGTGTGTCCATCCTAATGCACAAGGGCAAGACCTACCTAATGTAGTTGGCCCTGCTTGGAGCAGGACAGTGACCTAGATGACCTGCAGAGTTTCCTTTCAGTCTTAAATTATTCCATGATTCCAATAAAGCTGCCTGAGCATGTAGCCAGAATCAAAGGTGCTTTGTACAAGCAGTGCTGGAGCCATTGCTGCTGCAGCTGCCCTGGGGCAGAAGTTTGTCTCCAAGTGCTGCCTTCATTTCTCGTGAGGAGCATGGAGGCACTCAGGAGATACAGTTTTGGGGACTGTGGTGTGGTGTGCAGGGATTGTGCAGTCTGAACACTCCAGCTCATTGCAGTCCTGACATGCCTCTGCCTTCCTGCATCCCATGCTTAGTTCACTGCTTGCTTCCCAGGATGTGGCTGGATGGCTGCTTTTCTGCAGGACTTACTCTGAAGAAGAATCCATGCAGCCAGACAGAGCCCTGTTGGGCACCCCTGGTGTTTTGTGAAAGGCTCAGGGATCTCCAGGTATGAAAAGCTAAGGCCACCTGTCACCCCACCCGGTGATCCACTGCTCTTCACTATGAGTGGGTTTTTCCCTGTGCTCCTCACAGGGGTGCTGGTTGCACAAGCCAGCACCAATTAATTTGGGGGGCAGTCCTGCATCTTTACTGGGATGCAGGTTTCACATGCCCCTTTTCACTGCTTTCAAACAAGATAAATCACACGAGACTTTAACCTTTATTTTCTACAAATTGTCTTTTTCAGTGCTGTATGCCATGAAACATCTCTGTAAACAGGCAGGAACTGAAAGAACTGGAGTTGCTCTGAGTTATATGGAAACCAAGTTTGAGCCCAAATAGTGGCATTTATAGAGGCAGGTGGCTTGTTCAATAGTATGCTCAACTGCAAGCCATGATACTAAATGTCAGTCTGGGAATGCCATAAATCCTATCTAAAATGTGCTCGGGTTGTTTTAAGTTTCAACATGTTAGCCTGAAACTCCTCAGACAAGAAAAGAATAAGCAGCGTGGGTGGCATAATTGTTACTTTTTTAGATCCCAAACATATGCTTTTAGCAATCAGGACCTCATAAATTTTCCCTCAATGCTTGTCAGTGTTGCTTAGGTTTCCAGCTAGGGGCTTTGAACTCTGCTGGCCCTTCTCCAGAGCTATCATCTTGCCTGCACTGATGTCTGCAGTTTTGGGGGTCTAGTGAAAACGCTCCTGAAGACAAAAAGCCATAGCCTTTATTGCTGAAAGACAGAACTTGACAGGTAGGACCGAGACTTGTTCCAATTTTAAATGGGTCTTCCTTTACTCATCACCCTGTCCTTTCTACTCCCACCCCTGCCTCAAGCTGTGGCTGTCCTACAGTTTGGTCTTTTTACCTTCAGCCTTTGGCAGCCTGCGCTGCTCCTGTACTCATTTCCTCTACAAGCTTCCATCCAGGTTGGGATTTGGAAATCCTGCTCACCCCTCCAAGAGGATCTGTGTGAGCAGTGTCACCAGATTTCAAGGCTGTTTGCTTCAGTGGCCCGTTCTGACCTGCAGATAAGCCTCTGTGAAGCCTGCTGGAGACAGGCTGCTTCAGGGCTTGCAGGAGTTCTTCTCAGGGAAAAGGGCTTGAATTTGTTTTGATTTCATATGAAGTATTTGTTTTCCCACATTTTTAAAATGGGGGGGGGCTTAGGGTTGGGTTTTTGGGGGGAGAGGCGAGTGTTTAACCTCCCATGTATTGCCCAGTATTCGAAGCCTTTTGACTGGTGCCTCCTGTATGCTGGGCTCTGCTGGGTTCTCAGCAGTGCCTCTGGAGGTATCTCCTACTTATTTGGGGTGTGTCTGATGACAGAGGAGAGGGGGCAGAAGTGGGACATGGGGTTGTTCTCAGAACGCTGTACACATTCCTTCTGAAATCTTTTTTCCTCCTTCTGCTGAAATCAGATTCCACCTTGATAAGTCTAACACTGTAGCAGACCCACCACAGGGATTTGTCATCTTTATAGAGAAAGAAAAATTGCAGGAAGAATGATGTAGTGCTGCAGCTTTTCAGTGTGGTAAATTTAAGGTACTCAATTTACACCATTATAACTCTTCAAAATGATCTAAGAAAAACACCTCTGAAGCCCAAACTTTGCTTACTTCTCAACTACTAAAATTAACCTTTTGTGAAATCTTTATGTTGAACCTAGCTGCAGTTTGGCAGAAGTTTAGGGAGGAGAGAATGAAATGGTCTGGAAAGATGATCATGATTTAAAGAGCTGTTTTCAAACAAAGCAGCCTTGTTCTTTTATTTCTATTTATCTAGCCTGTCTTCCAGAGAGCATTTTTTGGCTATCAAAACACATTTATTTAGATCTCTCTTTTGTGTGACCAAGACATTGTCAGCCAGTTCCTGACTTTTAACTGCTTAATTCTGCAACCTTAATATATTTTTAACATTGGTTTGTGTATAAATTCATACACTTAGTTTTAGGAAAAAATTGAAAAAACCAGCTCTCCCAGCATATGGAACCGTATGTCCCCTCGCAGGGGCCAGCAAAATGGCTGAGCTATTTAGAATATCTAGCAGAGACCTCCACTTGAGTTAAGAGTGTGCAGCCAGAGCACTGAAAAGTTGTCTTCTCTGGCAGGGTGGTCTGCAGCCCATGTCTGTCAGTGGCTGTAGTGAGTGGTCAGCAGCTCATCTGCAAGAGATATGCTAAACATCAAATTAAATGTAAGTTAAAGGTGGAATATCCTGTTTGAAGAACAGAGGGTGTACTGTGGGTTTACTGTGAACCACTGGGCTGCAAGGTTTGGGAACTGCTGGTCTTTGTGGCCAACTGATAGAAGAAGGTGGTTCGCCTTCTTTGCTAGGGATTTCTTCAGATCAGTTCTCCAGAGCTCTTCTGGAGAACCTGAGCTTTGATTCCAGTTGCTGTGACAGAGTGGATCCACAGACATCCCTCCTGTCCAGCTCCTGTCACACTCTCTTTCTTGTGGAGGTGGTCACCTCCCTCTACCTGCAATATCTAGGTGCTCTCACCAAGAGAGAGGTGCCATCTGTGCATGCTGCTGGTTTGTCTTGTGCCACAGTGACCCCCAGCAGCAAAGAATTACTGAAATTCCTGCTTGGTCCTTGGTCCTGTTTTAAATTGGTGGTGGGCTGTTGGACCTCTTAACTCGAGAGGCCTGATCCAGCCTACATTTTACTGTTTCTTTGTTGTCTAAAGATTGCTCATATACCAAATACACAATTCTGCAGTATTTTCTGTATTTCCTTAGAGATGAGCAGCTGAAATTAATGTGGCTCTTCCTAAGCAAAGACAATAGAAGGGATTTTTTGGCATTGCTCACCAGGGCGTTGCTGGTAGCTGTTTATTAAAAAAACCAGAACAACAAACCCCAAACCAAACAAAAAAAAAAACCCCAAGCAAACAAAAACCTGCACAACCCCACAACCTTGACTCAGGGCAGTTTTCTCACTCCCCTCTTCTGTCCTTCTCCAAAGTCTGCTGGTTGTCCATATCACCCAGCTGCTAACTCTGGCCCTCTGAACTCAGCAGCCTCTGTTCACCGCAGCCTGCAGAGCAAACATGACGTGCTTGTGTCCCAGAACACTTTCAGCATTGATCCCTCCTTGTAAATGGTGCTGTAAACACCCCCTGGGGTTTGCTGTGTGATGATGCCTCCTGTGACCACACAGATCTCCTCTCCACACGTGGGCAACTGAGGGCCTGGTGCACAGAAACAGCTGAGTGTGAACTGCTGGCTTCGGGCACGTCTCCTTTGGATTGTGGACAGATTTCCAAGGCAGCAGCACTCCCAGGATCCACTCCTGGGATGCAGCACGCTGCTCCCTTTCAGTGTTTGAAAGCCTTGCTTTGAAGCTTCAGACCTTCTAAATAAGGCAGGCAGAGCCTTTCTTAATACTAGTGAAACACTGTTGTTTTCCCTAAATTCGTACTCAAAATGGCTGGGCTAATTTTGCTGGAACTCTCTGAAAAATATTTAGCCTGAGGCAAGCATATTAGAGGGGAAATTTCTGTCTGAACACCGAATGTTTGACAGTTGCAAGCAACTGAAATCAGGGTCTTGTGATAGGGAGTAGGAGGCAAATTTAACCATTTTTTCTGTGCCAGGTGTCTGCCTGTACTAACGTTTCTGGTTGGATGCATAAGTAATATGTGCAAGTCCATAATATATCCTTTCTCTTTAGGAACCAGCTTTATTCTGGTAAAACTCATTTAAGTCTACAGAATTACAAGACCATAAAGCTAGTATAACATTGGAAAATCAGGCTCTATGGATGTGCTCTGTGTGTGGTATCAATCTATTTGCAATGTATATATAAATAAGATTTGTGGTGAAATGAGAAAAACAAGCTGCTTGTATGTCATCTAGGAATGAGCCCTATGTTATCCTTAATATTTTCCAGAGACAAATGTGGTGACAGACTTATCAGAAACACTGGCTGAAATGAAGCTGTTGGTCCAAACATCCTCATCATCCTTTATCCTAAGGCCAAAGCAAAAATGAGATGTCCCAGTGGGTGTGGGCCATGGTTACGTTACTTTTTATCATTATTATTATTATATTCAGATGTTGGTTGTGTTTACAATTACAGTGCTGGCAGATGGACTCTATTAGAACTGCCAAATCTGATCATCTAGCCCCAAATCTGATCATATTACTGAGAACACAGTCTGGGATTTTACAGGGGCCGGAGACAAATTGGCTCTTTCTTCCTCGCCAGCTCATCTTGCCATATCTATTTCAGAGTGAGGCACAACATCTATTTTATTGAGCCTCTGCCACTTGCTCTGGATCCTTCTGGGTGGCTGTCGGGCAGAGACCAAGCAAAGTCAGTGGCTTTGCACTCTGAAGGGAACAGCATGTGGGTATCCTTACAGATTTGGCAGGTAAGTGAGCTCAGGTCCACTGTGCATGAAAGATGAACAAGGACTTGCTTTCCCGTTTTGGCATTCCCTTTTTTTTTTTTTTTTTTTGTAACAAAAGGAGATGTGGAGTTGAGGAGAGGAAATGCCTGACAAGATGGTGTATGTCATTTTTCTGTGGTCAGGCTGATTATTTTTCTGACCCAGGAACAGGCCAACAGCACTTGCATGGTGTACTTTTCATCCAAAGAGTGAAGTGGGCCCAGCAGCTAAACTAGGACAAAAAAAAATCTTCAGGCAGGTCTAGCTGACAGCACTTCAGTGAGTTTCCACTATACAGACCCTGTTTCCTGGTTTTGATGGCTCGCTGAGTGAAAATGAAGAAATGAGAAGGTTAGCTTGCTCTCTGGAGAGAGAGAGGTGCTCTTTGGAAAGCAAGGTAGATGCTCTGATTATATGCAAACAAAGAAGAGCCAACGAAGCAGGAACCCCAAGGAAATTGTCATGTACTAAAGGATTATTCTGATGAAACACTGTAGGGTAAATAGTGGAGCAAAACTACTTGATCCTGACTCCAACAGGAGACCTGTTTTCTAGTGTAGGAATGACTCCCTGCAACTGAATAGTAAAGACTCTCAAAGGTAGCAGAAATGTTCCACTCCTGCTTATTAGATCTCAGGACAGGAGCTCATGGGGCTTTGTGACAGCAGCCATTCTCCTGTCCCACAAAATAGGGGGATTCCAAAGCCTCCCCATTTACCTGACACAGTACTGCAAGGGCGCTGGAGTCAGTCAGTCCAGCCCTAATTTAGGGAAGGGGATTTCCCATATCCCAGCTGACTGCCAAAAATTTGGTCACTGAGGTTGTCTGTGGCAGCATCTTTTTTCTTTAGGCTGACAAGGGCTGTTGCAAGTGGAGGTCCTCTAAAGGGAAAAGTTTGTTTTGATGAAGATGGAATTTATGGTCAAGTTCTTTTCCTTGGAAAAAACTGCTTGCAGACATCCTGGGGTTTCAAGGAAATTTAAATTGCTTTTTTATTAGCAAAATTATTCATTGCATCCTACCTTGTGTTGTACAGTGCTTCTGGCATGAGGAGCCTTGGAGAGGGGATGTGGCTGCAGACTCAGCAGGGAACACTCTCAGGAGCAGGCAGCCAAAAGCAGCTTCTCCTCACAGCAGAGAGATGCCTTGGGAGACAGGAATCTGCTGGATCCTGAAATTGGTGGGAGACAAACATCAGGAATCTGTTTCTTGCAGAGATGAGATCTACCTTGGGTGGGTGCAAAGGTTTTCTGACATAGTTTGCAGGGTATCCCAGATTCCTGAGCACCACGGTTGGTTGTCCCTGCCATTTGTGGAGGCAAGGTACCCCGTGGAGCTGATGCAGTTCTGCCAGTTCTCTCATAGCAGCAAGACCCTGGATCCAAAGTGCCTACTCTATCTTGAGCTCAGGAAAAGCTGTGATCGTGCTTTGAAAGTGGTGGGAATTTCCTGCCCTATTCAGCTCAACAGCCGTGAGAGCATGAAGGGCAGGCAGGGGGAGAGAGGAGGGTGATCCAGGGCTGCTGCCCCTCCAGGTGATTTCTGGCTGCTCAATCAAGCTGTCAACCTGCTCCTTCAGATGGGTGAGTCCTCACAGCTGCTCTTCCTGCCTTCCAGGGCTCAACACTGGAAGCTGCACCATGTTTCCCTTTGAGCTGGTAAGTTTCTTCTGATATTCTTTGGATTTTTCTAAGCATACGCTTGACTCTTTCTAATGGATTTAATAATTGATTTGCATTGATTTCCTGCATGGTGTTTCAACATAATGTGAGAGACAGTCCAAATGGGCTGAGTCAAAACCACTGCTGTGTGTGCAAGGGGAAGGTGTAGGTAGTGCTGTCAGCACAGCTCATAGAGAGGAGCCACTTTCTCCTTTGCCCTAAGCAATAGGTATTTATGTTTGGCATGACTAAGAATGCAGCATTGTCTTCTCCTTAATTCTTGCTTGTTGCTACTTAGCTGTTGTCTTTTTATTTGAACGAATAAGCAGCTCTGAAGAGGAAATACAGCTGTTTGGTGTTTTCTCTTCTTCTTTTTTTTTTTTTTTTCCTGTGGACAAATGCAGGGAAGCTCTGCTTAGATGTTATTTTAAGCAGCTCGTTTTTGCTGCCTGACCTGTGTGACTGAGTTAAGGTCACAGGAAAGTGCATCTTTTTTCCCAGATTGCGTGATGTGCTTCATGCTTTGGGCTATGCTAATAATTTTGATTTCTGGGACAGAAGGTAAAGATAAAAAGACACCTTAATTCTACTAGTCCTTGCTAAAGCTTCTCAGAGGAATTCTATAAGCTTCCTCTGTAAACTGCATCGTCCTTTGGTTTCATTTTGAAAAGTAAGGGCATCAACTACCCCGTGAAGGACAGCAGCACAGGCTGTTTTCCAGCAGAAGGATGAACATAACAGAGCTGTCAGTCCTGCTCTGTTCTGAGTTTACACAGTACCATTAAGCTGACTATCATCTCTTCTGTGACGTTGCTTCCAGTTATTTTGTACATTGGGAGTAGTGTGTGCTGGAGGGCAAGGCTGCTGTCGTTCAGGGGGACATGAACAAGCTGGAGAAACTGGATGTCAGAGGCATGAAATTTAAGAAGGCAAAGTCCTGCAGCTGGGAAATAATAACCCCATGCAACAGTACGAGCTGGGGATTGGTTGGCTGGCAATCAGCTTAAACTAAAAGGACCTGAAGGTCTTGATGGACATGAAACTGAACATGAGTCAAAAATGTGCTATTTCAACAAGGAGAGCCATCCACACCAGACATGAGGTGCAATAATGCCAGCACAGCTGGCAGGTCAGGGCAGGGATTGTTCTCCTCTATCCAGCACTTGTGAGACCACACCTGGAGTAATGCATCTGGTTCTGGCTCCTAGAAAGTATTGATAAAAGCATTGATAAACTGGAGCAATGTTAGTGAATGGTCACTAATGTGGTCAGTGGGCTGGAGTTCCAATGTTCAAGGAAGGCTGAGGGAGATGGGTTTGTTCAGCTTTAAGAAGAGAAGACTCAGGTGGGACCTTATGGTTACCTTGAACTACATCACGGGGGTTGCAGAGCTGCTGAGAGGTGCCCAGAGAGAAATGACAAAAGGCACCAGGCACAACTTACACCAGGGGAAACTCCTACTGTGCCTGAGGAAAACGTTTTTCACCTGAAGAGAGATGCAGAGCTGAAGAGGTACCCAGAGAGGCTGGAGGCCCTGATTACCAGAACTTGACTCTTCAAGACTGTGAGAAAATGTTAAAGGTAGTCCTGCTTTGAATGGAATGGTTGGACTTAACTGTTCTCCCTATTATTCTGTGTTGCTCTCTTATTTAGTGCCCCTGTATTATATCTTCTCCTAGTTGATGAGATTTCTCTATCAGACTGTTTAGACATTCAAGTTACAGCTGTTTGTGGTCTCTTACAAAGGAAACATGTGGCCTATAACTCTTGCAACATAGGTACAGACCTAAGCCTGTGAACGCCTGGCTATGCCTCGGTGCTGTGCATTGTGTGTCTCACCCTGCCCTCACTGTATCCAAGTGCTGTGTTCAGTGGCTTCAGAGAGGCTGGCTCTATCACTCTTAATATTTGTATTTAATTGATGTCATTAGGGCTTCCTTACAGATTAAAAAGTTAGATCTTTACAGAAATGAATGATTTCAGACATGGCCTCTTGCTTTATATTGAATGACTTCTTAAATACACATTTCATAGGAGGTGTGTTAATTTTGCCTTGTAATCAAAATTACCATTTGAGTCTCAAAGTGGATTTGGGGAAAAAAATACCCTTGTTACAGTTCCAGTTCCCTCCCTAGTGGTTCCCACTCCTTTACTTTTCTCCCAATCCCAGGAATAGTAGACAGGACTGTGGTACAGGTCTATTGAGATCAGAAGTATCTGGAAAGGAGTGGGGCTGTGGAACTTCTCTGGCTGGTTCCCTGTGAGCCCCTGTGCCCCACCATGTGCCCCTGCCCTCCTGAAGAACCCTCTCACCCCCTCACCCACCCCAAACATCAGATTATTCACTTGTCTGGCCCCGGTACAAGTGAAAGGGCAAAGCCCTGTGGTGAGGGCTGGTGTAGATGGCTGGAGATGGGAACATCTTCAGACTACCATGAAAGGAGAAGCCGATGGATTCTTTCCCACCTGGGCATCAGCAGGCAGGTTACTGTTTCACAGCTCTCCTCGGTATGAGACAATCTGTCATTTGCAAAGGCAATTAAAAAGTGCACCACAAGAGCCTGCTCAGCTGAGCAGAGGGAGGAGAGCGCAGGCTCTGTGAGATGAATGTGACCAGGAGCTGTCGGAGGTGCTGGCATCAGTCCCCGAATGATGTCAGTGGGAGAGCCCCACGGAGGTGCCTGGAGAACATCAGGCTGCTTATCTCATTTGCAGCCATCCTTGCTGAGCTACGGGAAAGGTCACATTCCTCACTGCTGCATTGGGCTTCCTTCAGATCCCGCCCGGCTGCTGTGGGTGGATATGGAAGGAAAAAAAAGAAATGAAACTCAAAGCCAGCCTTGGAAAGAAGGGGAATGCAGCCACAGCGTGTTACTGCACTGAGGATGCAATGCTTGCCAAATACATCCTGCTCCTTTTCCACTAGCAGATAAACCACAGGGAAAACAAGCCTTTGCTGTTGCTGTCAGCTGATGAGGTTATTCCTTTGGCTCCCACTGAGAAGTCTGGGGCTGGAGTTCCTGGAGTCCCTTCTCGCTTGTATTACCTTGTGTTGCCAGGGGTGTTACAGTGGCTGTAAGCTTCCCTCACTTGCATCTTCCCTTAAAAACAGCAAGGCCAGTCACAAGGAGATGAAAGAATGAGGGACAAAGATGTCAGCTTGGTCACTTCTGCTTGCTTGGTAATGGTGTGAGAAATTTTTAGGAGGAACTTGGGGTTCTTGAGGGCAAATTTCCATGAGGTCCTTCACACTGATTATGTGCTCTGCTACCCTTTTGCAGGGGAAGGACTCTCTGTTTTCACACTAACAGCACTACACTATTTCTCTCCATTTCTTGGTGCATCACGAATATGCCTCTTCTAATAAATGGGAAAAAGAAATTAATTTTCTCTCTTCCCAGAATCTAGATGATATTTTGACCAGTGCCTCCTTCAACAAAGCCATTCTTATGTAATAACAAACACTGAGATTTTATTTCTCTGTTATCTGATATGATGCATTTTTACTTCACAATGATGTGGCACAGCAGTTGAATTTTCAGTGCCAGTGTAAATAGTTCCGTCCTCATATTACCAATGATTGTATGCTGCTCTGACACATCTCTAAAGCTCACCTGCTCTCTCGAGTATTTTGCTGTTCCCTCATAAAGCCTGAGGAAGATCACGACCTAATGGAAATGCATTCAAGGCAAAAGTGTTTTGGACATGTATTTGCTTCTTTGGGCTGCATTGGAGCACTAAGAGTAGAGTAAAGCTGGGAGCAGGATAAAGCCTCCGCATCCTCAAGTCTCTAAAATGTTTGCAACCAAATTGCCGTACTGATCTGTATATTTTAACTGGGTCACTGAGTGAGAGCCATTTGAATGCTTCATGCTCTGCATCTTCCAAGTAATTGCAGTTTAAGGATTCATTTTAATGTTAATTTTCTCACTTAGATGTTTGAAGCTGAGCTTGGAGTTATGCAAAAAAGAGGCATATCTCGATCTGTTTTGAATCTGAAACTAACCAAGTGTCAGTATAAAACCAACCCCACATTATAACTTTACACATTAAAACTTTCTACATTGTTCTTTTGAGGTGGCGAATGACAAAGTTTTCACTTTAAAAAATTACTCTGTCTTAAAGAAAGAAATTAATAAGTTCTTTTAAGAACCATAGAACAAGATGGTCCCTCACACATTCATGTCTAAATCTCTGGTTGTTTCAAAGCAAAGCAAAGCCTGAATGTTTACACTGCTTCCTCTGACCCACATCCCATCCAGCTTCTCAGTTATTTTTTTTTCTTCTTTGTGATTTTTTTTTGCATCTTTTTCCAAAACATGGCTCCTAAGACCTGTCCTGTCACCTCCAGACATTAGGACTGACAGGACATTTAGGAAAATGAAAACCAAGAGAGGCTTTGTGATGACTGAGTGGGATTTAAGGCTGAGGGTTGGGGCTCCTGGCTCCTTCTCCAGACTGCACCCCACAGCCATAAGGAGCATGAGTACCCGGCTCAGGGCATCCTCCCCGTGTTCTGGCCGTGTAAAAGGGGAATTACAGCTATGGGGAATTTCAGCAAACTGAACCTCTTGACTTCCTTCTCATAGCAGCCAGCACCAGTGTTTCAGCGGCTCTGTTTCCCCTCCCTCTGCAGCCCCGAGGGCAACGCAGTTCCAGATTGCAATTTCTTGTAGAGAGTCTGGCAAAGCTCTCTCACTTGGGTGGGGATGGTGGTTACTCTGTTGGCCTCGCAGCAACGCTGATCGTGTGTTAAAGTCTTTAAGGGAGAACAGACACTTCCCCGAAAGAAGAGGAGCAAATTCCATCGACAAAGAGGTTTTGTTATGTAAATAAGTGCTTTTTCCAGCTGGCCACTGGGAGGGAAGAGGCAGATGCATTTGGCATGCTGGTGTGAGTGGCTCTTGAGGCAGTGGGACAGCCTTAGTGAGCAGAGCTATCAGGAGTGAGTTGAAGTGGTCACTGATGGCAAAAAGTGGCTGGAAGCACAAGTGGGATTGTTGGGATGGACAGAATGAGGAGAGGCTCTGAAGATAAGGAAAAAGCAGCTGAATTAGATTAGAGGTTCAAAGCAAATGGCATTCTTTGAATGACCAGGCAAGAAAAGCAGCTTCAGAAGCAAGACAAAATAATAACTGGACAATAAAGAAGGCCAGTAAGTGAATGATACAGGTTTTATTGCAGAAATATGCAGCAAAAGAATGTAATTATAGTCATGATTTATTAAAATGAGCTGGAA
The DNA here is from genome assembly GCA_013397115.1 of Edolisoma coerulescens. Taxonomy (NCBI): domain Eukaryota; kingdom Metazoa; phylum Chordata; class Aves; order Passeriformes; family Campephagidae; genus Edolisoma; species Edolisoma coerulescens. The sequence goes on from VWZW01001228.1 coordinate 594,676, forward strand.
AGCGTCCCAGTTTAAAGAAGCTTTCTACAGAGGAGGCAGCCCACATATTGCCTATCCAATTAACAAGAGAGATTTGTGGACATAGGATGTGGGAACTGGCAGCCACAGGGTGAATTGGAAGTGTGTCTGTAAATCACATTTTGACAAGCGAGTGAGAAGGCCTGGCTCATCACAACCACTCTGCTCTCTCTGTCTCTTTTTCTTCCAATCCAGAACTGAAGTGTTTGTCCCTTCCAACAGCTGTCCTGCCTTTGCTTCTTTTGATGCTGTGAAGTTCATCAATATTCATCAGAATTGGAGAGAGAGAGAGAAAGGCTAATTTTCAGCAGAAGCAGCTGAATGACACACTGGCAACACCAAGACTGGCAACAAGGCCAGATCCTGCCTTTTGGCATCTCCCACCCTGGACACCTACCCTGCCACAGCAGTGCTGCTGGCTGGAGGAGGTCTGCCAAGGATTCAGATGTGATGCCCACACTAATCCCACCAACTCCCAGTGAGAGCACAGGAAAATCTAAGCAAGCTTGCAAGGTGATGGACAGAAGCTTTAAAGGGGGCGTTGTTGTGTCTAGCTTGTTGGCAAAGGAAAGCTTTCACAATTCTTCAGAGAACTTGTCAGCTAGATAGTTGGATTATCTTTTCTTTTTGTAATAAATTATTATGGTTATTTAGTTTTCAGGTAGAAATTAAGTTTTTTAACCTGTGAACTTCTTCTCCAAAGTTCTGGTCTGAGCAGACCAATTCACATTTATCTTGCTCTATGAAGTGGCTTCCTAGCTGTTAAAGATGATAAAGCATCTGCACTTGTTTTGAGATTTGCTAATGTTGTTTACGTGTTATGTGCACAGCTCTGTATTGGGATGAGAGTGGGAAAGGAGCTTAGAGCCTGTTTCAAAAGCATCACTGTCACTGAGGGCAGAGGAAGTTGTTATGGATCTGCAGAGATTTGTCACCCTGGGAAGAGAAGCCGTGGGAAGTGTTGGGCAGAGACACCTTGCAGGGCTCTGCAAGACAGCTCTGTGTGAGCAGCAGAGACCAAGCCAGCTCTGAAGCCATGGTTGCACCATTCAGTGCCTTCACTAAGCAGCCGTGGTGAGGTGGGATGGTGAGTTCAGGGGCAGCAGCAGCTGCATTTAGCAATGTCAACCCAAGCCCACGAGACTCCTGCTCCTCGTGATGGTTTTACTTGCAGCGGTCCCCTTCAGATTTGGGGCCTGGGACTCAGCCTAGACTCTGCTGGTGTCTATGGGTGCTACAGGTGGATGTCTGCTTATTATTCCCTGGGCAACGACACATAACTTGGCTTTTGCCAGGTCTGGCAGATCCATGCTGGTTGTGGCAGATCAGAAGTGATTCCAGACTTACCACTTCTGTTCCTTCATCAGTTTGCCACTGCTTCCTGCTGAGGAGAGTAAAATCTCACAGCTTAGCTGAGAACAAGGTGAGCACTTCTTATTATTTCTTTATTAGTAGTAACTTTTTTTTTTTTCAGGAGGCCCTCTATACCAACCAAATTAAGATATTTCTTCTATACAATCAGTGGCAGTCCAAAAATTCCGATTTGCTCTTGGAGTTTCCAGTGAAATTGTTGTGCCCTCAGGCTGTAGCTCAGTGAGCTCAAGTAGATGCTGTGGGTACCCCAGAGCCTGAAGTTTTATATTAGATACATACTTACCTTACAGGACTGGAACTATTCATGGAAAAATAATATTCTTCTCCACTTGAAATTCTGTATCAGATGGAGATTTCCATAATTCTGCATCCATAAAAACAGAGAAAGACAGAAATGAACCCCCGAATGGTTAAGTCCTTTCTGCAACTGTCTGATATTTAGGAATCTCATTTTGTGAAGGACATGCAAATCTTCTGCTTTTTTTTTTTTTTTTTTTGCCTTTTTTTTTTTGGTCAGGTCCATTTGCCACCAATCCAGATTTGCCGTGAGTTTGGGATGTAAATGTGAAACTGACCCAGCCTCACTGAGATTTGCCTGGTTTCATGTCTGAGTTGGACTTGCCTTTGGCAGATGGGCACTTGCAGCTGATCCAAACCCATTCAGAGGCTCAGCAGATGCTTCTCTGAGCCTCTTCTATTTTTTGAAATGGAAACGAAGCATAAAACCAGGTGCTTTCTGTGCTGTCTTGAATTACGGATTTTATTCTTCTTGTTAAAACACATCTGACACATCTTCTAGTTTATTATTTTCAAATGTGACAGAGTGTAAAACACCAAGTCCTACCTGAAAAATGGTGCTGGGACTCCAGGAACTGCTCTTTTTTTCTAAGGCTGTGGTCCAGCTCTCTTGAATTCAATAGCAATTGAATTCAATTGAGGGAGACTGAATTCAATCAGCAAGGAGTGAGGGCTCTGTGTGCTGCAACACTGCAAATAAAACTGAAATTAGTCATGGACTTTGCAGAAACCCTGCACCCTGCATTATGCAGGAATTTGGATAAGAAGGTCTTAACCTAGTCACTTTTAACCTAATTCTTGAGGAAAAAGGAACCTACATTTTTGAGATTTACCATCAGAGGATGTTTTTACAAAAAGTTTTCTGAGGCGGCAAACCCCTCCTTAATTATCTGGTCTGAAAATATCAGCAGGTTTGTTTTGTTTTGTTTTGTTTTGTTTTGTTTTGTTTTCTTAAAAGAAAAAAAAAAGTGCCTTGAAAATGGTAAAAACATTGCTACCATGCCTGCAGGTTTGCAAAAATTAAGGGAAAATGGGCTGTCATATCCCAGATATTCCACAGGGTGCTTGGACATAATGTAAGGATAGGTTTTGCATTCATCAAGAATGGTCACCTTAATACTGAGCTAAAATGCTAAGTGCAGAAAAAACAGTTATCGTCCTGACTGACCTGAATCTGGCAGGATTCCTTGTTGTTTGTGGCTTACATTGTTGAAATTGTTTTCCAGCTTCTAGAACTATGGATTCTCTGCAAGCTGAGCTCAGACAAGGAAGGTCAATTGCAGGAAAAGAAAAACCTCCTGCAAACCCATCTGAAGGCAACAGGTTGGAACCTCTGGCTCGCAGTGACTTACAGGAAAGCCACCATCATTTTGTTTGCAGTGATTAAAGGTGAGCATCTTAGCCCCGTGGGGGATTTCTTGCCTTTGAAATGCATTTAGTTAATTATTACAACTTAATTTATTTTCTACTGTGGAATAAACCTTGCTGTGGGCAGCAGAGCATAGGAAGCACAAGATGGTGCTTTTCAGTGGCAAAGCTTCAACTCTGGCATCATTTTTTGCAATGTTAAACCACAGAATCCACAAGGGAGGTGCCATAATAGCAAAATGCTCTTAAAAATGGTGGTGTATTTTATAAGAGCTTCAAGAGCCTCTCATAATATTTGCAGATAATCTCAGTTTGCCAATTTGTCAAGTCATTATTCTCCATCTGTGATACCCAGTGATAACCAAATAGATTTTTAATCCATTTTTATCAACATTAGTGAGTTCATCACTAATGTGTTGAAAAAACAAAATGCAAGCATTAAAGGCAGTGTGAAGACAATATATTGTTATTCTAGCATGTGCCCAAACCTGCACAAATGCAGATTAAAATGTTAAGGTCTTCACTTTAGAAACACAGAGAAGTGATCTGCCTTTGGACACCACTACCCACACATATTTTTGAATTTTCTTTCTAGGGTTAGTGATCATGGGCATGTTTTGTCTGGCTTGAGACAATTTTGCACAATCAGGTGCATAAATGAAAAGTCAGGGGTTGCAATTAGGCATTCACTCATACCAAATAGACTGCCTCAAGCCAGTATGAGCACATGGCCTTAGACCCACAAATGGCAGGCACTTTGGTGTGCCTGGAGAGGGACACAGTAAAAGTTTCAACCTTTTTTTCCATGGCCTGAATGCAGACAGACATCTACACACATCCTCTCCCCACAAACTGAAGCAGGAGCCACTTTATCAGTGCAGCAGAAGTTCCTTTAAGGAACAGGCGGAGGAAGATTGGTGGGAATGAAGGAGACCTCTGTGCTGTGCCTTAAAACCTTTGAGTACTGTGTTTGCACGGCTGTGATGTTAAGTAGCACTTTTCACATTGCACAGTAGCACTGGGTGCCTAAAAGAGACCCAGGCCTTCCACTGGTGCACGTGTTGGATCAGGGTGTGTGCTCACAGCATCCTCTTCCCGAGCTGCACTATTACAGCCGGACACTAGAGAGCTCCTTGTACCAAAAACAGCTCAGCAGTGCGAGGGGAGGCTCCCTGAGAGGCGCCTTCCGAGCAGTCCCCCCTTTCTAGGAGAATTTTACTTGAGTATTATTTTTGTGTTAAAAATTAATATTCTCAAGGGAAAGCTGTCTTTGCCAGAGCGATGGCTGCAGCTGTAACTCCACACCTCCTACCCCCACCAAGACAGAGATTTTGCAGTTGTAACTTGGAAACTAATTATACAGATAGCAAAAAGTAAATCAAATGCTGCCAGCTTGGAAATCATAATTAAGTTTTCCTTGCAATAACAAACACACTCAATATGTGATTTATTATGACTATTTCTGTATTAATGATAGTAGTAGTTTATGTCATGCACCTATGCAGAGTACATGTTTTCGTTTAAATTGCCAGATTACAATCCCAGATGCAGGCTGAATTCTAACTAGCTCTCTGCAGTCAGTCTGCTGATAACCTTAAGCCTTACAACACACAAGCTGTTGCTTAACACTACTCTATTAGCAAGCAATAAAACAGGATGAAGACTGGGTCTGCTTTTTTTTCATTACTGTGTTTGACCTGTCCCCCACAGCTGCCTTTACCCTACCAATCTTTTATTCAAAACCAAAACAAAATCCCCTATGCTGTCACTGTAAGGACATATGCATTCCTGCTTTGCAGACTCTGACACAAGCACAGGCTGCTGCAAGATGCTGTAGAGAAGTGACAGTCCTATTCTGTTCCTGTAGGGATTTTGCTCCAGGGTTGATTGGCATTTAATCTTGTCCTGAGATCAGCAGCGGGAGGGCACTGGATTTTAGTGGGAATGGCTCAGGGTTTTGCCTCCCAAGCAAGTCCTGTCTCACTCCCATCTCAAAATCCTGGAACGCAAAGACTAAAACCGTCTGCCATGAAAACTTCAGAAAGGCTGGGGAAAGCCTTGTTCCAGCCTCTGCTGTGTGCTGTAGTTGTGCTTGGCCAGGGCAGAGAAATAGCTGGCACTCCTGGGACCTGTAACAACAGTCCTGTTGAGAGGTCGGTGTCCGTGCTGCTGGTGGCACAGCTGGAAGACCAGGCTGGCACAGCTGGCAGGGTGGTGCCCGAAGTTGGAGGCTTGCTGTTGCAGTTGCTTAGTGACACTTGCAGCTAGATGGACCAATTCATTATGAATTATAATGTTCCAGATCCGATTAGATTACTTGCAGGCAGCCTGACAGGGCAAAAATAGTTATTGCTGTCTGTGCCTGGATGTTGAGGAGGATATTCTGCAGGAATGAGTCAGATCTGATTGGGTTTATGTAGAAAGCCAAGGAATCAGTATTGAGTTCTGAGGAAGCTTCTCTTCCAGGACAACTTGACCGTGTTAGTGGCAGTGAGCTGAATTGTGTCGTGAACATCTTGTCACTTGGTTTCCAAAACTGGCGTGTGACAATGATAGCTGAAAGATGAACTCTACCGTTTGTTTCTTTCTCCTTTTCAACCCACAGTCCCCTGAAAATCTAGAGATAACTGGAAAGAAAGAGGATTTTCAGTGTAGGGCAGCTCCAAAGAAGGCCAGTGTGGGAGGTGAGAGGCTGCCTTTTGATTCCTCTGAAATCCTCTCTTAGGAACTGCGCTGTGTGAGCCTTGGCTGTGTCGTTCCACAGCCCCATACCCTGGCTCCCATAAATGCAGAGCAAGTCCTCAGCACAGCACCCATCAGCTGTCTTCCTAAATGACCTTGAGCTACCTGGAGGATTCTCTCCTACTTTTGTGAACAGACAGCTCGTAATGATAAAAAATGTAACAAAATCCGGCAGCAACTTGCTGAACTGGAGCTAACAAAATGAAAGGGTGTGGTGAAGTCAGAGCTAGCAGTCTCTTGCAAAACCCCATTTCTCAGAAAATTGTGTTTTATTGTTTCCATCCCTGGGAGCTCACATTGCACCCCAGCTAAACCTAGCAGGGCCCTGTCATTCATCAGTCAGTTTTACAGCATGACAGGAGTCTGGAAAATTAGAAGCCAGTTAAACAAATTAAAAAATTTAATGGAATCCTCTGTCTGCATCTTGCAAAAGAAAAAAGGAAATGCCTTGAGATATCTTTTTCTCATAGGGAGGATCATATTGCCCTCCAAAAGGCAACAACATCAAGGTGGCCACTGGAGAGAGAGAGAAAATCTTGCAAAATTTTATGAAGGAAATGAAAATGTGATTCCTGTCAAGTCACCCCTCGTAAGTCCGTCTTTTCTCATCAACATCTCGTACCATGTGATACTCAGAAAAAGTGAAAACACTAGCTGTGGCTGTGAACTACTTTTCCCCTCTAATTTTATTTTGCTTCAGCTGTCCAGAGAGCAAATCTTTTGGGAGGTATCCAAGACCTCAACATCTAAGGAACCCTTTCTAGAATCTAAATATAATAGCTCTGCCAATTTAGCTGACACATGTGGTTATTTCAGTGACAAAGAACTCTGGGACCTTCTAATCCCCTTCTCAAAAAAAAAAAAAAAGAATATCTTCCGGTATCACTTTATTTATCTCCCCAAAATATTTTGGTATGTGGTCTTTGGGAAAATGGCTCATTTAAAATCATTGTTATAAACTGTTATTGAATGGATGGTGATCCATAGGCTGTTCCTTTCATCAAGATGTCACCCACTGTCAGGTCTGACTAATAAGAGTTTATAGACCAGTGGTGAGTATAAGCAGTCTCAGTGACACGAATTCAAGCTCAGCAGCTCATCTTACTGCAGCTTAGCATGGATTAATTTCCCATGGCCGATGGCAGCCTCATGCCAAAAAAAAGACTAACCCCCATCTTTATGATTTTTCTCTTCTTCACAATTGTCAATCTATGTAAGTACAGAGATAACAAGAAACAGGCCCAAATTACAAAGCATGGATCTCTGCAGCACTTCTTTGAAGTTGGGCTGTGCCTGAGTTTTCCTTTGGGCTCCTCTCCAGTCCTTTCCCTTATGAAAGTATTCATTTTCGTGTGTTTTTACCCTTTTTACCAATAGGTCTGTTTAAGCAGCAGTGATACAAATGAAATTGGCTCTCAGGTAATTCATTACTTTCTCTCTGTCTTTTCCCAAGGAAGGACTAAGAATACAGAGATGTATTGTGGTTTGGTAGAATGGTTTGTTCGCTATTATTATCTTTTTTTGTTTATACTGGAGAGTGTTGGCCTTTTTGCCCTGAGAAGGTGATATTGATGAGGGTCACAAAAATCCTCAGGTCTTGCACAGAATCACTCATTATTCTTGAAGCAGCTTCCAGGGAAGCTCTGTCTCAGTGTACGTGACCTCTAATCTGCAAAAGAAAAGGTTGCCTTGTGCCTGAGGAACAGAGCTCTGGCATGAACTCGGAAGTAGTTAAGATGTGCTGGGCCATGGAGCATCTCTGGAAGCCTCTGGACAGCACACAGGAAAAACTAAGAAGGACTTAGGATGTGTCAGGGAGGTCAGATGAACCCGACACAGGCCCCTGAATTTGATGTGATGTCCCAAGGATGGAAGAAAGGGGCAAGTGTAATGTGCTAGGAGTGGTCTACTAGAGGTGACAGAAAACCCTGCAGAGAGATGTTGCCAAGCAGGTTCAATAACACTGAGTTTGCTAGGTTTGCTCCCAAACTGTCACTTGTTTTGGTTTCTATGCCTTCCAGGCCCCAAATGCTGTCCAGAAAGCTTCCAGACTCCTATTGAGGGATCCTAGGAGTGTTTCAGCTGAACTGCAGATGGCTTTGGGCTGAAGCCATGGGAAATTTTGTAAGCTCTAAACTAGGCAAAGTTCAGTACCTTGTTTTTTAAAATGTTTAGCAATAGGAATGAAAAGGTGAGAAGTGCTACTGACTGAGAAGAAAGCTGGAGTGGAATCAGGCAGGAGAAATGATCTGGAACATTGAAGGGCGTGTGAGTGGGCATAAGAAAGCAAGCAAGTCTCATCTCCTTGGAGAGACTCTGAAACGAGGGAGTTCTGCAGTCCCCATCAGCAGGAGGAGCTGGAAACCCTGAGCTCACAAGTGTGCACTTGTCTTAGGGAAAACTGGGGAAAGTCACACGTATGTCTCCCTAGAGCATGTCAGGAGAGCCAAGAGCTTGCTTTCCCTTGGATAAAAGGTGTGTAAGTATTGTTAGAGCACATGGCTCATAATCCTTTTCATTGCTATATTTGTAGCCCCAGAACTCTGCAGTCACAATGCAACAAATCTCAATGTGAGCTAATGGAAGAGGGAAAGGTGGTTTTAGCCAAAATGAAACAGGATTTGCACGTGCTCTCACACCCTCATGTGTTCTTCATCCTGTTCCATCCATAGATTATGATTTATTTTTCTGTCCTTGTCTAGGTGTTTGATGGCTCTAAGCCTATTCTTTTCTGCCTCACACCACTTCTTTAGGGCTTTGGTCTATAGTCTGCCCTCTGCTTCACTCTGTTTGCAGTTTTGGGGGGTCCTGATAAACTGCGCATAGGTGTGCTGGCATCTTGATGCTCCAGGTGTCATCTGCACCTACCAGTCTCTCAGCACTTCTACTGCTCCTTCTGGTGCTTCCACATCTAGATAATCACTTCCATTCAGAACAGGCTTAATGTTTTTATTAAAAATTCCTCGAGTATGACAACGTATTTTACCTGTCCGCAGCAGACTCACAGGAGTGCAGATGAGTGCTGAAGAGCAGGGATCACCGGGGAGTGATCCTTTTATCCTGCCACCAGTTTGAGGGTGACTTAGATGCATGGTCTGTGGAAACAATGGAGAGGGAAAAGGGAACACAGAAAAACTACTTCAATCATTCCCAGCTGCCTCCTTTGCCATCCTGCTTCCTCCTGATGCTGCCCCTCTCAATCAGGCTTTCAAATTGTTTCCTCTGAGAAGCTGTGCAGGGTTTTACTGCTTTGATTTTTAACTGATCTATTGGCTGGCTGTTAATTTCTCAAATGCAACAGCAGGGACAGAACCAGTCAAAAGCTGACTGGTGGGATAGCTCCCCAGCCAGCATAGCTGGCTTAGGTTGTCGTGCCTGTGCTTTAACACAGCCAGAGCTCCTTAGTACACCTCAGTGTGAAAGAACCAGCAAGCAGAATAAGAGCCCAGAGTGAATGACTGATGCATTGTTTTATCTGGAGTGTTTGTTCAACATAAACACTAGATAGTTAAGCCTTTTTGAAGTTAAGTTTATTTTATTGTAAAATAAAACTGTAGCTGCTTGCAAAAATAAAATCCAAAGAAGTAACCTGAAAAAAGATGTCATATTCCTTTTGCAGTAGCTTTTATGGAAACTTTCACCCTCCTCAAATTACAGCGACTCCATGTGGCTTATTCTACAATATAGATTTTAATATTTGTGCTAAAATTTATTCCAGCTGTTGCTAATAATAGAGATATGAATAATATTATTATAGAGAGTCTTGACTTGGTGCAGATTTATTAATTTGTAATTTTTCCATCCTAAACCCAAATATTAAAAAATGGATGAAAAGAAAGAGGTAATTGCAGCCACTGGCTTCCACTTCACCATGATGAAATTGAGCTTGCCCAGTAATCAGAGAATAAATGTAGAGATTTCCTGATTTTATCCAACAGTCTGATTTTATCAGACCTTTAGCAGTGAATGCAATTCAATCGAATGTATGGATGCCAGAAGATCTTTTGTATAAATCAGTTACTTTTAGGAGAGAACTGCTGCTGCACTCCAGCTCAGAGATTCACAGAAAACAAAACCAACTGAATCTGAATAGGGAACAGACTCGGGGTCTTTAACCTCTGTTTTTATTTTGACATATGGACTTTCGAGAGACAAGCGCACTGGGGAACGTGTTGTAGATGAAATCGCAATCGGATTAATGTAAAAAACCAATTTATTAAAAAACCAATCCCAATCACCAACAGAAAGAGAAACCACACTAAGGACAGGCAGCGCAGCGCTGGGTGAGCCGGGGGTCTGTGCCGTTAGGGACAGAGTTTCCCAGGTCCACGAGAGGCGGACCGCGGGCTGGGTTTTTATAGGGAATTTTGTATCCCGGGGCAAGACAGGTGGGTTTTCACAGTTCAACAATGAGTCCGGATTCAGTTCATTCGACTTTGAATGGATTTCCTGGACATGTCGGGCTCTGTCAATAGTTTTACGGGAATCTTCTTTTCGCATGCTGAACACATTCTCGAGTCCCTGATCCCGTCAGTTAGCAGAATCCGGAGAGGTGTGTTCCTTGGCTGGGTGTTGCTGGTTGCCCATATCGGACTTGGCCAGCCTCTTTGTCTTTCCTCATGGTCCCCGTCCTGTTCATTGTTTCGGGTTGATAATCATCAGATGCCTCGGCAGCCGCGCGGCTTGGGTAAGAGTTTTAAAACTACATACTGTTATATTTTATATTATTTCAAATAAAACACACATTTCCACATCTCTCCACACGAATTTTTATCCATATATCACAAACCTACAGCCAACTCTGAAGTATAGGGTCAAACTGTTTCAGTACAGTCCAAGTTGAAAATGCCTCCTTTATCTCACCAAAATCAGATTCATCTTCCAAATCCAGCGTCTCCCTACAGGAGCAATATGAATCCCAACCACTAAATATCGATTAGAGTTTCTTACCCTGCATTTGACCTCGGCAGCTCAGCATCCAGCTTTACAGCCACATGACAGTATACACGTGTCCTTGCACAGCCTCGTGGGAAGCGTATGGTGTCTAAGCTACTAATGTCCATTTCTAGGGAAAGCTATCCTTTTAAAACAACTTTTCTCTAGCAGGATTTTCTTTAAACAGCCTCACGCACACGCTGCTTGTACTCAGAAACAATGTTCCAGGAAGAGCGAAAATGTCATCCACGGCTATGCAACGTAAGTGAAAAAATGTTGGGTCATTTAAGAATCCCTCATTCGCTTATCCAGTCGTGGGCCTATCTTGGGTTGGGTTTTCCCTTTTTAATTTTTATGGTTCTGAGTCATTAACTGATTTCCATGAAGTGCATAAAAATTCAGCTTAAACTGTCTTGTAGTTAATCAGCAATATATAGATGACTGTTACAAGTGATAACTCCTATGACTCAAGCCCTATTGCCTGCACTTTTCCCTTGCTCTGCTGCAATAAAAAAGATCTGTCAGGCAAGGGCAAGGCTGAGGACTTTCTTCAGCTTTGGGAAACTTCTGCAATGCTTCCAGCAGAGGAAAAGTGCAGATCCATGCTCAGTAAGTAAAGAAAAATGTTTTTGCTCCTCCACTCCCCATTTCATCATGGGAGGCTTGTTACCCAAATCATGCACACAGAAATGGAAAGTACTGATCTCCTCAGCTGATGAATGAACCTGCTGGAGTGGGCAATCTCATCTGTCTATGCCGTAGTCTGCCTCCTCTCAGTAGAGGAAGAATCCAATTATTCTCATTATTGGGGCTTGTCCCACCTTTGTATTGTCCCTGACATTTAAACTGAGACCATTTGCTGGTAGACTGTCAAATCATGGATGTTCCATCCACTGCGGGGGTTCAAAGACTCTGTACAATCCTGCCCATAGACTAAGGCTTAACTCAGGTCTCGTCAAAGGCAGAAAATGCATTTGTTGTATGAGCTGAAAAAGAGATTCCCTCTAATCCAGTAACAACTATGGCAAGCCTTTTCTGAGCTTGAAATATCTCATTTTGCACAAGCATTCGAAACAGGTGACAAATGGATGTGAAAATGGGTCACAGAGGATTCTATGTTTCTTGCCATCTGTGTCAGGGGGGGAAATGAGCATCCATGAAGATCCACCAAGCAGTGCTTACCGGGTGACATCATCTTGTTGATATCACTTTGTAAAGACTGATGGGTTTGAATTTTTAGGACTAATATTTAGCACAGTCTGTGACTGCCAGGGTGAGAAGGCTTATTAGGGTGTTGTGGGCTGAACTTGAAATGCTATATCCCCTTTGAAAAGGAGAGGTCATCCTGAGGATATTGGATTTCTTTGTCTCCTAAGGATCACAGAACCAAGGTACTACATTTTCCTCTCCTGCTTGTTCTGGCTTTTGGCCACAGCTGAAAGTGAAAGCAAGAACATAGGAACTTTCACTGGGCTTTAGGAAGAATTCACCAAAGAGAAACTTTCTGTCACCTGCATAGACCTAGAAGCAATTTGGTAACAAGGAAAAAGGATCATAATTCGGATTTTTCCAGCTAATCTCAGCACAGCTTTTCACCGTTGCAGTGCTGCCAGTAACTCCGAAGTGCAAATCCTACTTGACTAAACAGAATTATGCCTGCACTGAACTCCTTGGAGGGGTTCAGGCCCACATGGATTGCTCTCTGTCTTTCCAAAGCTCTTCCAGCACAGGCGACACACTGGATTTAAGATGCCAAACTCGGTTCGTTTTTAACCATATGAACATAATCTGTATCCACTGAAGATTCTATGCATGGCAGATACAGAGTTTCATCCTGGGGCAACTGAAATGAATTGCAGTAACTGACTACAAGCAGAAATCAATTGGACCAGTTACCAAATGACTTTGTTTAAATGTAAAACTATTTGCTCAGACAGCAAGAAACTATTTACATGTGCTACTTTGAAATTTACCTCTAGCTATGACCATATGGTAATTTAACTTTTAAATTGTATTTACTGCATTCTTATACTTTAATCAGTCAATGCAAAGCTAAACTCTTCAGAACTCCGCATTTAAGGTTGAAACTCAAAACATTTGCAGTTTCTCTCTGCCTTTGAGCAGTTGCAATTGTCAGATAATAGCAGATCAATCAGTGCTCAACCCTTTGAAGAGTATCTGCTCAAATGTGTCTCCTGCCTTGCACAGGCTGCCGTATGTTTTACTGCAAGTGGAGACTAAACTTTCCTGCTTTAGAAGTAACGAGCTCTGCTCAATTAGCAGAGCAAGGATTTTTTGAGCATCGCACATAATTAGTTTCAAGGTCTCTAGTTTTAACAGCCATTTGTTAATCTTTTTTATATAGCTGGCACAAAACTTGTGATTCAAATACAAGGAAGCAGGCAAATAGCTGAAGTACTTCAACTACACACAATTCCAGAACTCAGCTCGGCTTTTCTGAGAAGCAATTTGTCTTCACATTTCAGGAGCGATGACATGGCTACTTTAGGCAGAGAAAGAACCAAGGCTTGCAGAAGGAGGAAATACTCCTTATTAGAACACATATTTTTGGAAGTGGCAAAGCAACTTCGGAGCAAATCATCCCATCACTGTATTCTCTTCTTTCTCTCTTCCCTCTTCCTCTGTGTCTATGCCTGCATATATATGTACAGATCTGATATCCAGAATGCAGCAGTGTTCAGTATTTGTTCTTCTGCTCTCTGAATTCTTTTTGCTGTTAGTTTCTTTATTGGTGGGCAGGACTTCTAGCAACAGACGATATCTTGAATTCAATCTGTGATGGTGACTGCTGCATGACGAGGTAATGTTTCCCTTTGTGGAGAAAGTAGAAGATGATGTGTTTGTATTTCAGCAGGTCTTGGTGTGAAGAACAGGAGGTCTTCCTCAATGGCTGGCTGGAGCATTTCTTTGTCTCTTTCAGGTGTTTGCTTGAGGGGAGAAAGGAAAGAACTGGTCTGTCTTGGAGAAGTGAGAATAGATTTTCTTGTCATGTAAGGACTTGGCAAATCAGTGTTAACTACACCTTATGCACAACATTTCAATAACCACATAAGAAAACAGTTTAAAAATAAATAGGGTTTTTCTCCATTGCAAAGTCTAGGTCTCTGTGCCAGATGAAAGCCAATGGCCAGTGTAGGTGCTGTCCTAAAGAGTGTGAGGGGAAGGAGTCTTGAGTGGGTCAGGACTGCCATCTCTCTCTTCTTGGTGTTAATTGAGCATGGTGGGCTATGGAAGAGAAGCAATGTTATTGATTCCATAGAGTGTGCCTGTTGTACTATGTGATGTTAGATGTCTGTGTATGATACTGTCAGAAGATATTGGCAGGAAATTCCTTAATGGGAAAACGATTTTCTATCACCTCTTCATCATTTACTGGTTTAGAACTCTGCATTTTTTGTGAGCTTTTTGTAAAGAACTAGTTAAGCTCAAGGACTGGACAGCAGGACTTGTGACACAGCAGGGACATGTACTACAGTCCTGGGTAACAAATGGAGAGACCTGTCCCTGCCCCTGTGCCAAGCTGCCTGATGGCAGCCCTGGGCCCTGTTTTGTGGCAGGAGCAGGCTGCCAGTGGGCTGCCCCCAAGCTGTGATGATGGAGGACAGAAGGCTGCAAGACATTGATGAGAAAGGCTGTGTGGACTCTGATCCATGGAGGTGAAGGACCAGAGGTATGGGGGTCTTGTTGGGAGGGACAGCCTGCTGAGGCCCAGCTGGGCTAGGGGATTGCAGATTTTGTTCAGTTGATAACTTAGAATTTCAAATATTACCTGCAGTCTACTGTAAGGCAATTTCAACCTTTAAGTCTTACACATTGTTTTTGCTTTCATCAACATTACAGTCCATTCCTCTCCAACCACCTCTCCCCCCCAGAACTATTTTAATTTATGCCAACAAAAGTCCTGATTCCACCTCTTAGGCACGTGTGCAATAGTGAGGTTGTTTCCAGAGCTGCTGGGTCCTTGTGGGCTCTGGTACTTGAGTGCCTCTGGATACCAGGTTGTTTCTCCTCCTGTGCCCATGCATTGACTTTGGAGTTGAGCTTTGCATGCCTAGGCTTTGAAACTTTGGTGAAAATGGAGACCAACACACTATCACGAGTGGTCTCCCACTGCTGATGAAAGCTCCATGCAGCCAACTGCCTAAATGTCATCAGCTGCTTAAAGAGAAAGTTTGAATTATTGGCTCTGATTCTGGTGGAGTTTCCTTCTGTCCCGGATATAAACACACTGTCCTAGACAGAGTTAACTTGTTATTTTTAGTTATAACAAAAGTGCATCTGAAAAGCCTGTTCTGTTGCACTTGGAAAATACCAGATCACTCGAAGTGCCAAATATGCTGGGGGAAAAAGCATTCCTGGAGCGGGCTTGCCCTGGACAGCCTGCGTGAACTTTCCAAGGCTTCCGCTCGTCTCTTTTTCCCACACGCAAGCAGGCACGCTCACACGCACGCACAGGGAGCAGCTTGGAACTGCACAGGCTGCTGGTGAGCCCTGCTCAGTGTATCTTTTTCCCAGAACAAATTCAAAGTATGTCCAGTATGTTCATTCACCTATTGAATCAAAGCCTCTTTGCCAAGCGGTATTATTGCTTTGTTTGGTTATAAGCAGGTTTTCTTTAAAGGGTAGAACCCCATTAATGGAGTCCTTCTTTTTATGTCTTCCTTTTATTTTTTTGAGAAATCTATGACTGCATAGTTTTCATACATGGGTGAATAGATGATCTGACCATGGCCTTTCCTGAAGTCATTGAGGCTTGTCACTAGCACAAGAAAAGTCATCTATGGGAGGGTATGGACACACTGTAGCGCTCAAATGATTTTGGAAGAGGGACAGGAAATGGAACAGAGTAGAGAAAACAAGTTCTGTTGCACCAAAATGCCCTTTCCTCCAGCAGGACACAGTGGGGGGCTGTTTGGCAGAGCCGACGCTGCAGCGTGGAGGACGTAGGTCAGCACTGATGCCGTGGAGCAGCGTGGATGCAGTGCAGCAGCATCGATACCGGATCAGCATGCACGCCGTGGAGAAGCGTGGAGCAGCGTGGGTGCCGTGGAGCCGGCTGGGATGTTCCCGCTGCCCAGGTGAGCACGGTCCCCAAAGGAGCTGCGGAGGGGGCTGCCCGCGGGGGTCGGAGGACGCGCTGGCACCGGGCGGCAGGACAGCCCTGCACCCGTCTCCCGGGAGAGCAGGGACAGCGGCGACCCGACCGCCGCAGCGGGGCCGCGCTCCCCGCCCCGCAGCGCTCCCCGCCCGCGGGCGGCACGGCCTCGCGTGGGTGCTGCCGTGCCGGGCGCCCCCCTCTCC